>WNWK01029784.1:0-24077 GCA_009830355.1 Cherax destructor
ACGCAATGGCAAAGCCAATATGCACACACACGATAGCAAGGCTGACACGCAATAACAAATCAAATTGCAAATACTCACAATAGCAGGCTGACCATAGCGAAGCAAATGCAAAGATGACACAAAATTCGTGTAAGCAATGCCAGATATCAAGCTATCTAGATACAAGAATAGCTCCTGCTCTAAGTCTCCAAATTCAGCTCCGGGACAGGCTACCCATATTACAACCTCAGGTTCAATGACCTGTTATCCTGAGTGTAAAAGGGAACTTGGAGCAAAGAAACACAATAGAAGATGCTTTAGAATTTGTATTTCCTTCACCAAGCAGTTAGATTAATATCAGACTTTTGTCTTTTCCTTCACCAATATTACAAAAGGGCTTTACAGTTATTTACACTATATACAAAAGAGTAGTATTTAGTGCACGCCACGGTTGTCAAGGCTAAACAGCAGCCAAAGACAGACAACCTTCCACAACCAGCTCTATGCAGGAATTCCAATGACAAACTGCAAGTGGTATCCACGTCACCTTTGTCATTGTTAAACTCGCATTTTAATTGGCTGAACCGAGTCGTTGATTTGATGATGGGGCCCCATCACCAAACCCTTAACGATGGTTCGCTGGTTGGAGGGAAGCCTATGTGGTTGTGTTTAACATGCTCCGAATAAAGATTACATACTCTTTGCATGCAACACCCACAAACCAACACAACCTTTTCTACTCCTTGTATGATCCTGCTCCTAACCCTATTTTCAAATAACATTTGGATTCTATGACAGGTACCTTGAGCTGTTCGTCCCTTTAACCCACTTTCGCCTTAGATGCTGGGTTAAGCCCTGGCTCAATTTCTACACTCCTCTCTACGCTAATCTTTGCCTGTCCCGTCCTCCCCGCTCACCCCACAGGAGTCTCACCAACAGGAGAGCCTGCTATTCCTGTTATCATATCTGTCCCACGATTGCCTTAGCTGCTGGGTTAAGCCCTGGCTCTATTTCTACGACTAAGAAGACTCCTCTCCAGCGCTATTCTTCGTATGTACCGTCTTCCCCGCTCATCCCATTGGGATCTTACCTGAACGTATTCATTCATTCATTCAGCCCTTTGTGTTAGTGTGACTGTAAATGGTCCAAGTCGGACCGAAACGTCGTCGTAAGCTCCTCTCTTTTTTATATGTGCGGGTTGTGTGTGTATTAACAACACTTTGTCAACATTAGTAATTGCAACTCAACATTAACACAACCAAGACAACACTAACACCACGACGTTCGCGACACCACAAGAACACTTCTAATAAAGCAACCTTAACAGCACCTCGATTACATTAATATTTCGACACTACAGCAAAATTAGCAATTCTGCGGCATGAGTAGCAACATAACGAAAAAATTACAACACTACAGCAAGAATAACATTACGAGGATAACAATAACACCACGACCCTATTAAAGATAGCATAACACTAACAGCAAAATACCAATAATAACAACAAAGATTGAGACACTTATGCAACTTATGTGAATCTTTATTAAGGAAACGTTTCGCCACACAGTGGCTTCTTCAGTCCAATACAAAGTAGAAATGGGTATGGAGAGGAGTAGTTTGAGATAATCAGTCCCTCAGCCTGGAATACATGTGTTCAGTCCATCACTCTTGTAGAAAGTACAGCATAGAACCAGAGAAGTGGCTTATATACTGAAGATAGGTGAATGAAAGCAGGAGGAGGCTGGATCGCAGTGGAACCATCCACTAGTATAAGTAGGTCTTCGTACAAAGGTAGGACATGTATTGAAGAATTCCTTGTATCAAGTTCCCATGATGTTGCAGTGTCTGACAGATATGACGGACCGAAGACATCGATTCCAGACTGAGGGACTGATTACTTCAAGGGGGGGGGAGGAGCCAAATCGACCTTTTATTTTTATTATGCAAATATTTCAATGGGAATATTGTCTTTGAATTAAGCAGCATTTGAAACATAGACACTGAGTTTTCAGTGACGTTTTGCCTTAGAGTTATAGAGAAAACAAAATAAAATGTTTTATTTGATAGGGCTTATGGCAATCACCAGTCTACAAAATTAGTAAGACATACAATGTTCTAGTTAAGATCAGATGAAAGATGAAGAGTTAGATTATGAAGCTTCAGAGTGGTATGAGCATTCTGTCAATAGATTGCATTATACCGTTAAGCACATTGTACAATCACTCTGAATCTGGATAGAACCATCATTCATCAATAACCTACGAAAGAATCATGATGCTATGACAAATACTCTTTGCATGAGAGGGATTATAATGGCAATAACTTATTCCTGAGATATTGATAATTATGTAAATGTCAAAATCTTAGGAAATCGCCCATAACCTTTCAGCTCTGTACATCCCACCATGCTTATCAGAGGCTGCAAGGCCACTGAGAGCCGTGTCCGGCCGCAGCTCACAAGTTGCCATGCAGTGTATTTCAAGTAAAAAAAATCATAAAAATCACAATTTTAGGGGTAAAAAAAAAAAAAAACTGACGAATTGCCAACAAGTCTTTTTGCTGACACCAAGAACAAAAAAATACTTTTTAGTATAAACATACTTAGAAATATGATAGAAATAAACAGATTGCATCAACTTGTTGCCAGAATTATGCACTATTTTTTGGTAAGAAAAAATTCATTTCCATAATTTTTGCATTTTATTTTTTTTTATACATCGAAAGGCGCTCATCCCCCCCTCAAACTCCCCCTCTCCGTACCCATGCAGCCACTGTGTCACAAATCGTTTGCTTAATAAAGATTCCCATATGTTGCATAAGTGTCCCAAATCTATTGTGATAAAGGGTTTGAAAACCATTTATCACAATAACAACAAAGCAACAGCATTTAAAAAACGCCAACAACAAAAACAGCACCACAATAACATGAAGACCACAACAACAATAACAACACTACACTACCATTAAGACCACAACAACAATAACAACAACACAACATGAAGACCACACAATAACATTAAGACCACAACAATAATAACAACACCCCGGTAACATTAACAACAATGCGATAACATCAAGAACATCACAGCAACATTAGCCCCACCCGTAAAACATTCACGAATTCATTACAATGCACATTAACTAAACCACACCATCATTAACAACACAACAACATTAACAATAGCACCTCGAAAGCAAGGGTGGATCGGTAAGCCAGCTAAAGGCCTCTATCAGATGACCGAAACCTCCATTGGCGGGTCGTCATATGACTAACACCTGCGTCAGGAAACACTTGTCCTGTTTCCTGACCAACCATACGCAACTCAACACCATTACCAATATCATGACAACATTAACAACACCTCACTAACTGCACCAGGTTAACACTAATACCGCAACATCTTCAAGAACACCACTGTAAAATTAGCAACACCTCAGAGTCATTAACAACACCATAACATCAATAATAACACCACGACTGAATTAAAAACACCACGGAAAAATAAACAACACAAGGGCAACATTAACTGTACCACGACAACATTAACACCACTTCAACATTAACACCACCTCGACACCATAACCAACACCAAGTTAACATTTCAAACAAGACCACTAACATTAACAGCAGCATAACAACATTAAGAACACAACTGCATCACTAATAACAACATGGAAGTTAAATATACTACGGCAACAAAACAACACCACCGCAATAGTAACATCAAGCATGATTAACAATAATGCGAAATTAACAACACGATGACACCATTAACAACTCTTTAAAACATTAATAACAGGGTAACAACATTAACAAACCAATGTGAAATTATCAGCACTGCAACAATATCAACATCAAGGCAAAATCAAGTGCACAACAATTTTAATAATACCATTAAAACGAAAAGAACACCAAAACAACATTAGCAACACCGCAGTAATATTAGCACCCCATCACCATTAACAACACCACTATAACATTAACAACACCACTTTAACAATAACAACACCACTATAACATTAACAACACCACTATACCATTAACAACACCACTATAACATTAACAACACCACTATAACATTAACAACACCACTATAACATTAACAACACCACTATAATATTAACAACACCACTATACCATTAACAACACCACTATAACATTAACAACACCACTATAACATTAACAACACCACTATAACATTAACAAGGCCACTATAACATTAACAACACCACTATAACATTAACAACACCACTATAACATTAACAAGGCCACTATAACATTAACAACACCACTATAACATTAACAACACCACTATAACATTAACAACACCACTATACCATTAACAACACCACTATAACATTAACAACACCACTATAACATTAACAACACCACTATAACATTAACAACACCACTATACCATTAACAACACCACTATAACATTAACAACACCACTATAACATTAACAACACCACTATAACATTAACAACACCACTATACCATTAACAACACCACTATAACAATAACAAGGCCACTATAACATTAACAACACCACTATAACATTAACAACACCACTATAACAATAACAACACCACTATACCATTAACAACACCACTATACCATTAACAACACCACTATAACATTAACAAGGCCACAGCAACATTAGTGTTGTGCACGGGATTTATGGAGTGACTCTATTAAAGTCAAAATGATGTTTAGTGGAAGATTTAGTGTAAGTTTAATTTAAAATCTGCATATGTTTAATCTCTACATTACTGCATATCAGAAGCTGAGATAAAACGGATATTAGTGATTTAAGAATATTCTCATATATGAAATTTGTTAGTACGTAATATGTAACCACAGCAGTTATACGGCGCCTCTGTGATGCAAAGGTCACCTCACCACAAATGTAGCAGAAGTTGTCTGCCTTATTCACACTAGTACGAGACATCTGGAAGAAGAAAACAGTGTGTGAGTGTGTGTGTGTGTGTGTACTCACCTAGTTGTACTCACCTAGTTGTGGTTGCAGGGGTCGAGTCATAGCTCCTGGCCCCGCCTCTTCACTGGCCGCTACTGGGTCACTCTCCCTGCGTCATGAGCTTTATCATACCTCTGCTTAAACTATTCCACTTCCCGACCACTCTGTGACTGAAGAAATACTTCCTAACATCTCTGTGATTCATCTGAGTCTTCAGCTTCACACTGTGTCCCCTTGTTGCTGTGTCCCATCTCTGGAACATTCTGTCTCTGTCCACTTTGTCAATTCCTCTCAGTATCTTATTTGTTGTTATCATATCCCCCCTATCTCTCCTTTCCTCCAGTGTCGTCAGGTCGATTTCCCTTAACCTCTCCTCGTAGGACATACCCCTTAGCTCCGGGACTAGTCTTGTTGCAAACCTTTGCACTTTCTCGAGCTTCTTCACGTGCTTGGCTAGGTGTGGGTTCTAAACTGGTGCTGCATACTCCAGTATGGGCCTAACGTACACAGTATACAGGGTCATAAACGATTCTTTATTAAGATGTCGGAATGCTGTTCTTAGGTTTGCTAGGCGCCCATATGCTGCAGCAGTTATTTGGTTGAAGTGCGCCTCAGGAGATGTTTCTGGTGTTATACTCACCCCAAGATCTTTTTCCTTGACTGAGGTTTGCAGTCTCTGGCCCCCTAGACTGTACTCCGTCTGCGGTCTTCTTTGCCCTTCCCCAATCTTCATGACTTTGCACTTGGTGGGGTTGAACTCCAGGAGCCAGTTGTTGGACCAGGATTCCAGCCTGTCCAGATCCCTTTGTAGTTCTGGCTGGTCCTCGTCCGATTGCATTCTTCTCATCAACTTCACATCATCTGCAAACAGGGACACTTCGGAGTCTATTCCTTCCGTCATGTCGTTCACAAATACCAGAAACAGCACTGGTCCCAGGACTGACCCCTGTGGAACCCCGCTCGTCACCGGCGCCCACTCTGACACCTCGCCACGTACCATGACTCGCTGCTGTCTTCCTGATAGGTATTCCGTGATCCATTGTAGTGCCTTCCCTGTTACCCCTGCCTGGTCCTCCAGCTTCTGCACTAATCTCTTGTGTGGAACTGTGTCAAACGCTTTCTTACAATCCAAGAATATGCAATCTACCCACCCCTCTCTCTCTTGTCTTATTGCTGTCACCCTGTCGTAGAACTCCAGTAGGTTTGTGACACAGGATTTCCCGTCCCTGAAACCGTGTTGGCCGTCGTTGATAAGCTCATTCCTTTCTAGGTGCTCAACCACTCTTCTCCTGACTATCTTCTCCATGACCCTCCATACTATACATGTCAGTGACACTGGTCTGTAGTTTAGTGCTACGTTCCTGTCTCCTCGTGTGTGTGTGTGTGTGCGTGTGTGTGTGTGTGTGTGTGTGTGTGTGTGTGTGTGTGTGTGTGTGTATGCGTGTGTGGGTGTGTGTGAGTGTGTGTGCGTCTGCTCACCTAGTTGTGCTCACCTGGTTGTGGTTCCAGGGGTCCAGTCACAGTTCCTGGCCCCGCCTCTTCACCGGTCGCTACTAGGTCACTCTCCTTGCTCCATGAGCGTTATAATACCTCTTAAAGCTATGTATGGATCCTGCCTCCACTACATCACTTCCCAGACTATTGCAATTCCTGACAATTCTGTGACTGAAGAAATACTTCCTAACACCCCAGTTATTCAACTGAGTCTTCAACTTCCAATTTTGACTCCTTGTTGCTGTGTCCCATCTCTGGAACATCCTGTCTCTGTCCACCTTGTCAATTCCTCGCAATATTTTATATATTGTTACCATATATGTGTGTGTTAGTGTGTTAGTGTGTTAGAGTGTGTGTGTGTGTGTGTGTGTGTGTGTGTAGACAGCCTGTCTGCATAGACAGCCCATGCTGTCTGCCAGCTGAGTTCATATTTCGTGCCATGCTAGTTCCCATAGTTTCCGCCAGAGGGCAAGCCTGTAGGCATACCCATGTGAGTCTGCCTCACCCCTGCCTCTCTATCACTTGGCGCCCAGACAACAGTCAGTCAACAGGCCTACTCCTCTCTCCCTCGCAAGGCGCATGGCCCTGGGCCATGGCCACAGACACGCAGCCTGTGTACTCGCACCTTTAATACAAATAAAGTCAGAAGTCTCCGAAGACATTATCATTCCATACCCGCTCTCCAAAACTCCAAATAAACTATAGTTATAAATAATGGCAGCGGTGGGATTGGGACCCGTGACAGTACCCTTGTGTTGTAAGCAAACGACACACTGGTGTACATACTTGGCAATTTCCGCTGTCATCTTAGGCCAGAAATATTTCATTCTTGCCTTTATATGTGTGTGTGTGTATTCACCTAATTGTGATTGCAGGGGTCGTAACTCAGCTCCTGGTCCCGCCTTTTCACTGTCCTCTACTGGGTCTCTTCTCTCCCTGCTCCATGAGCTTTATCATACCTCGTCTTAAAGCTATGTATGGTTCCTGACTCCACTACATCATTTTCTAGACTATTACACTTCCTGACTACTCTAGGGCTGAAGAAATGCTTCCTAACATCTCTTTTGTGTGTGTGTGTGTGTGTGTGTGTGAGTGTATGTGAGTGTGTGTGTGTGTGTGTGCGTGTGTACTCACCTATTTTTGGTTGCAGGGGTCGATTCATAGCTCCTGGAATTGCCTCTTCACTGATTGCTACTAGGTCATCTCTCTCCCTGCTCCATGAGCTTTATCAAACCTCGTCCTAAAACTATGTATGGTTCCTGCCTCCACTACGTCACTTTCTAGGCTATTCCACTTCCTGACAACTCTATGACTGAAGAAATACTTCCTAACATCCCTTTGACTCACAGGAGTCTTCAACTTCCAACTGTGACCCCTTGTTTCTGTGTTCCCTCTCTGGAACATCTTGTCCCTGTCCACCTTATCTATTCCTCGCAGTATTTTATATGTCGTTATCATGTCTCTCCTAACCCTCCTGTCCTCTAGTGTCGATTTCCCTTAACCTTTCTTCGTAGGACAATCCCCTTAGCTCTGGGACTAGTCTTGTTGCAAACCTCTGCACTTTCTCTAATTTCCTGACGTGCCTGACCAGGTGTGGGTTCCAAACTCGTGCTGCATACTCCAGTATGGGCCTGACGTATATGGTGTACAGAGTCTTGAACGATTCCTTAGTGAGGTATTGGAACCCTATTCTTAGGTTTGCCAGCCGCCCATATGCTGCAGCAGTTATCTGATTGATGTGTGCCTCAGGAGATGTGCTCGGTATTATACTCACCCCAAGATCTTTTTCCTTGAGTGAGGTTTGCAGTCTTTGGCCACCTAGATTATACTCTGTCTGCGGTCTTCTATGCCCTTCCCCGATCTTCATGACTTTACATTTGGCAGGGTTAAATTCAAGGAGCTATTTACTAGACCAGGCTTGTAGCCTGTTTAGGTCTCTTTGTAGACCTCTCTGATCCTCAACTGATTTAATTCTTCTCATTAACTTCACATCATCTGCAAACAGGGACACTTCTGAGTCTATTCCTTCCGTTATGTCATTCACATATACCAAAAACAGTACAGGTCCTAGGACTGACCTTTGTGGAACCCCACTCGTCACAGGTGCCCACTCTGACACCTCGTCACGTACCATGACTCGTTGTTGCCTCCCTTTCAGTTATTCTCTGATCCATTGCAGTGCCTTTCCTGTTACGTGTGCTTGATCCTCTAGCTTTTGCATTAACCTCTTGTGAGGAACTGTGTCGAAGGCTTTCTTGCAGTCCAAGAAAATGCAGTCTACCCACCCCTCTCTCTCGTGTCTTACTTCTGTTACCTTTTCATAAAACTCCAGTAGGTTTGTGACACAGGATTTTCCTTCCCTGAAACCGTGCTGGTTGTCGTTTATAAGCTTGTGTCTTTCTAGGTGCTCCACCACTCTCCTCCTGATGATCTTCTCCATGACTTTGCATACTATACACGTCAGTGACACAGGTCTGTAGTTTAATGCCTCGTGTCTGTCTCCTTTCTTAAAAATTGGGACTACATTTGCCATCTTCCACACCTCAGGTAGTTGCCAAGTTTCAATGGAAGTGTTGAAGATTTTTGTTAGTGGCACACTTAACATCTCTGCTCCATCTCTAAGGACCCACGAAGAAATGTTGTCCGGTCCCACCGCTTTTGAGGTATCGAGTTCACATAACAACGTCTTCACCTCCTCCTTGGTTGTGTGTATTTCATCCAGCACTTGTTGGTATACCTCCCTATTCTGAATTCCTGGAGTCCTTCCTGTCTCCTCTGTAAATGCTTCTTTAAATCTCATGTTGAGCTCCTCACATACCTCTTGGTCGTTTCTTGTGAACTCCCCACCTTCCTTCCTCAGCCTGATTACCTGGCCCTTGACTGATGTTTTCCTACTGATGTGGCTATACAACAGCTTCGGGTCAGACTTGACTTTTGATGCTATATCATTTTCGTATTGTCGCTGAGCCTCCCTTCTTACCTGTGCATAATCGTTTCTGGCTCTTCGGCTAATCTCTTTATTTTCCTGGGTCCTTTGTCTTCTGTACTTTTTCCATTCTCTAGTGCACTTAGTTTTTGCCTCCCTACATCTTTGGGTGAACCAAGGACTCGTTCTGGTCTTCCCATTACTTCTGTTTCCCTTGGGGACAAATCTCTCCTCTGCCTCTTTACATTTGGTTGTCACATATTCCATCATTTCCTTTACTGGTTTTCCTGCCAATTGTGTGTGTGTGTGTGTGTGTGTGCTTGTGAGTGTGTGTGTGTGTGTGGGTGTTTGAGGGGGAAGTCAATTTATGCGAGGAATAGATAAGGTGGACAGAGACAAGATGTTCCAGAGAGGGGACACAGAAACAAGGGGTCACAATTGAAAGTTGAAGACTCCTATGAGTCAAAGGGATGTTAGGAAGTATTTCTTCAGTCATAGAGTTGTCAGGAAGTGGAATAGCTTAGAAAGTGACATAGTGGAGGCAGGAACCATACATAGTTTTAAGACTAGGTTTGATAAAGCTCATGGAGCAGGGAGAGAGAGGACCTAGTAGCAATAAGTGAAGAGGCGGGGCCAGGAGCTATGAATCGACCCCTGTAACCACAAATAGGTGAGTACAAATAGGTGAGAACAGTGACAGGATGTTCCAGAGAGGGAACACAGAAACAAGGGGACACAACTGGAAGCTGAAGACTCAGATGAGTCAAAGGGATGTTAGGAAACATTTCTTCAGCCACAGAGTAGTCAGGAAGTGGAATAGTCTAGAGAAAGGCATAGTGGAGGCAGGAACCATACACAGTTTTAAGACGAGGTATGATAAAGCTCATGGAGCAGGGAGAGCAGATACCCAGTAGTGGGCAGCGCAGAGGCGGAGCCAGGAGCTGAGTCTCGACCCCTTCAACCACAAATAAGTGAGTACACACACACATATACATGTCGTGCCGATTAGGTAAAACTGGTCAATTAGCAAGAACTCATCTAAAATTAAGTCCTTTCTAAAATTTTCTCTTATACGTTTAAAGATATATTTTTTTTCATTTATGTTAATGTAAGAATTTATAATTTTGTGCCAAGAGAAACTTTGAAAACCTACCTAACCTTATTACAACAAGCGCAATTTAATTTAGCCTAACCCAACTAAATATATTTTAGATACGTTAACATTAATTTAATAATAAACAAACACAATGAAATCTATTTTTTTCGTTATGTTCAGAATGATTTTGGCGAAATTATTGCATACACAAATTTTCACTTGTCTTATATGGCAAGGTGAGCGTTGCTATTTAAGCCAAAATCGCAAGTTTTACCTAATCGGCACGACACACACATATATATATATATATATATATATATATATATATATATATATATATATATATATATATATATATATATATATATATATATATATATATATATATATATAAATATTTATTATTTTTATTAACTCATCGGCCGATTCCCACCAAGGCAGGGTGGCCCGAAAAAGAAAAACTTTCATCATCATTCACTCCATCACTGTCTTGCCAGAGGAGTGCTTTACACTACAGTTATAAAACTGCAACATTAACACCCCTCCTTCAGAGTGTCGGCACTGTACTTCCCATCTCCAGAACTCAAGTCCGGCCTGCCGGTTTCCTGAATCCCTTCATAAATGTTACTTTGCTCACACTCCAACAGCACGTCAAGTATTAAAAGCCATATGCCTCCATTCACTCCTATCAAATACGCTCACACATGCTTGCTGGAAGTCCAAGCCCCTCGCACACAAAACTTCCTTTACCCCCTCCCTCCAACCTTTCCTAGGGCGACCCCTACCCCGCCTTCCCTCCACTACAGATTTATACACTCTCGAAGTCACTCTGTCTCGTTCCATTCTCTCTACATGTCCAAACCACCTCAACAACCCCTCCTCAGCTCTCTGGACAATCGTTTTGGTAATCCCGCACCTCCTCCTAATTTCCAAACTCCGAATTCTCTGCATTATATTCACACCACACATTGACCTCAGACATGACATCTCCACTGCCTCCAGCCTTCTCCTGGTTCCAACATTCATCACCCATGCTTCACACCCATATAAGAGCGTTGGTATAACTATACTCTCATACATTCCCTCTTTACTTCCATGGACAAGGTTCTTTGTCTCCATATATATATATATATATATATATAGTATATATATATATATATATATATATATATATATATATATATATATATATATATATATATATATATAGTAAGGAGAAAAAGTGAGCATATGAGAGGTTTTACAAAGTAGAAGTGATGCAAGGAGGGAAGAGTATATGGAGAGAAAAGAGAGGTTAAAAGAGTGGTGAAGCAATGTAAAAGAGAGCAGATGAGAGAGTGGGTGAGATGTTATCAGCAAATTTTGTTGAAAATAAGAAAAGTTTTGGAATGAGATTAATAAGTTGAGGAAGCCTAGAGAACAAATGGATTTGACAGTTAAAAATAGGAGAGGAGAGTTATTAAATGGAGAGTTAGAGGTATCGGGAAGATGGAGAGAATATTTTGAGGATTTGTTAAATGTTGATGAAGACAGGAAGCTGTGATTTCGTGTGTAGGGCAAGGAGGAATAACATCTTGTAGGAGTGTGGAAGAGCCAGTTGTGGGTGTAGGGGAAGTTCGTGAGGCAGTGGGTAGAATGAAAGGGGTAAGGCAGCTGGGATTGATGGGATAAAGATAGAAATGTTAAAAGCAGGTGGGGATATAATTTTGGAGTGGTTGGTGCTATTATTTAATAAATGTATGGAAGAGGGTAAGGTACCTAGGGATTGGCAGAGAGCGTGTATTGTTCCTTTGTATAAAGGCAAAGGGGACAAAAGAGAGTGCAAAAATATAGGGGAATAAGTCTGTTGAGTGTACCTGGTAAAGTGTATGGTAGAGTTATTATTGAAAGAATTAAGAGTAAAACAGAAAGCAGGATAGCAGATGAACAAGGGGCTTTAGGAAAGGTAGGGGTGTGTAGACCAAGTGTTTACAGTGAAACATATAGGTGAACAGTATTTGGATAAGGGTAAAGATGTTTTTGTGGCATTTATGGATTTGGAAAAGGCGTATGATAGGGTAGATAGGGGGCAATGTGGCAGATGTTGCAGGTGTATGGAATAGGAGGAAGGTTACTGAAAGCAGTGAAGAGTTTTTATGAGGATAGTGAGGCTCAGGTTAGAGTGTGTAGGAGAGAAGGGACTATTTCCCAGTAAAAGTGGGCCTTAGACAAGGATGTGTGATGTCACCGTGGTTGTTCAATATATTTATAGATGGGGTTGTAAGAGAAGTGAATGCGAGGGTCTTGGCAAGAGGTGTTGGGCTAAAAGATAAAGAAGCAAATACAAAGTGGGAGTTGTCACAGTTGCTTTTGCTGATGACACTGTGCTTTGGGAGATTCTGAAGAGAAGCTGCAGAGGTTGGTGGATGAATTTGGTAGGGTGTGTAAAAGAAGAAAATTGAAAGTGAATATAGGAAAGAGTAAGGTGATGAGGATAACAAAAAGAATAGGTGACGAAAGATTGGATATCAGATTGGAGGGAGAGAGTATGGAGGAGGTGAATGTATTCAGATATTTGGGAGTGGACATGTCGGCGGATGGGTCTATGAAGGATGAGGTGAATCATAGAATTGATGAGGGAAAAGGGTGAGTGGAGCACTTCGAGTCTGTGGAGACAAAGAACCTTGTCCATGGAAGTAAAGAGGGAATGTATGAGAGTATAGTTATACCAACGCTCTTATATGGGTGTGAAGCATGGGTGATGAATGTTGCAACGAGGAGAAGGCTGGAGGCAGTGGAGATGTCATGTCTGAGGTCAATGTGTGGTGTGAATATAATGCAGAGAATTCGGAGTTTGGAAATTAGGAGGAGGTGCGGGATTACCAAAACGATTGTCCAGAGAGCTGAGGAGGGGTTGTTGAGGTGGTTTGGACATGTAGAGAGAATGGAACGAGACAGAGTGACTTCGAGAGTGTATAAATCTGTAGTGGAGGGAAGGCGGGGTAGGGGTCGGCCTAGGAAAGGTTGGAGGGAGGGGGTAAAGGAAGTTTTGTGTGCGAGGGGCTTGGACTTCCAGCAAGCATGTGTGAGCGTATTTGATAGGAGTGAATGGAGGCATATGGTTTTAATACTTGACGTGCTGTTGGAGTGTGAGCAAAGTAACATTTATGAAGGGGTTCAGGAAACCGGCAGGCCGGACTTGAGTTCTGGAGATGGGAAGTACAGTGCCGGCACTCTAAAGGAGGGGTGTTAATGTTGCAGTTTTATAACTGTAGTGTAAAGCACCCTTCTGGCAAGACAGTGATGGAGTGAATGATGATGAAAGTTTTTCTTTTCGGGCCACCCTGCCTTGGTGGGAATCGGCCGATGTGTTAATAAAAAAATAAAAATATATATATATATATTATATATATATATATATATATATATATATATATATATATATATATATATATATATATATATATATATATATATATATATATATATATATATATATATATATATATATATATATATATATATATATATATATATATGTCGTGCCGATTAGGTAAAACTTGCGATTTTGGCTAAAATAGCAACGCTGTTCTTGCCATATGAGACAAGCGAAAAAATTTTATGCAATAATTTCGCCCAAAAAAAATTTTATTGTGTTTGTTTATTATTAAATTATTGTTCTCGTATCTAAAATATATTTAGTTGGGTTAGGCTAAATTAAATTTCCCTTCTTATAAAAAGGTTAGGTAAGTTTTCTAAGTTTCTTCTTTTGGTACAAAATTATAATTTTTACATAAACATGAATGGAAAAAATATTCTTTAAACGTATAAGATAAAATTTAAGAAAGGACTTAATTTATATATATATATATATATATATATATATATATATATATATATATATATATATATATATATATATATATATATACATGTATATATAACAGAGAGAGAGAGAGAGAGAGAGAGAGAGAAATAACAAATTTTTCCCATCTTTTTCCCTTTTTTTCAGCAGTGTTACGTTTTTCTTACTACGATGTATTTTTCTGTGTGCAGCGTCATAATGGCATGCAGATAGGTCTCGTTCATAGAATTTAGAGGAAGAGCAGGCGGGGGTTTCCCAAGCTGCACACTCCATTGCTTGACACTAGCTATGTCCTGTACTAAGCATTTTTATATTTTGATATATCTCATCTCAAATGTGTTAACACATTTTATTGTGAGGGAGCAGCAGGAAGACTCAGCACTTGTTTCCAAACTTTAGCCTGGAAGGTGGGCATAATGTTTCACATGTAAAATTCATTCACGGCTTTAGGAATAAGTGTAATTGGGCTCCGCCAATCTGAAATCGATTTAAGAGATGGGCTAAGAACCTGAACTTCAACATTTGCAAATTGAAATATGAGTATACACACACACACACACGACGCTGGAGGAGGAGAGATAGGGGGGGATATGATAACGACATATAAAATACTGAGAGGAATCGACAATGTGGACAGAGAATGGTTGTTCCTGAGATGGGACACATCAACAAGGGGTCACAGTTGGAAGTTGAAGACTCACATGAATGACAGGGACGTTAGGAAGTATTTCTTTAGTCACAGAGTTGTCAGGAAGTGGAATAGTCTGGGAAGTGATGTAGTGGAGGCAGGATCCATACATAGCTTTAAGAAGAGGTATGATAATGCTCATGGAGTAGGAAGAGTGACCCAGTAGCGACCAGTGAAGAGGCGGGGCCAGGAGCTATGACTCGACTCATGGAACCACAACTAGGTGAGTACACACACACATATACACACAACACGAGATTTAAGGAGCTATTTTCAGTGGAGACAGAAAGGATTCCAGCAAAAAGGAATGGCAGGGTACACCATCAAGAGATGGACACACTATATACACCCGAGGAGGATGTGAAGAGGCGGTGGGGCCTCTAGTTTACTTAGAGAGAGGGCACAGAGGTAATGTGCATGCCACTAACAACAATCTTCAACACATCAATCGTAGTGCTTCAACTACCCAAGGTGTGGAAGACAGCAAATGTATTCCCAAATTTCAAGAAAGGTGACAGACAGTACAGATCATTGTCACTGATTTGTATATTATTCAAAGTCATGGAGAAGATTGTCTGGAGAAGAGTGATGGAACACCTTGTACAAAATGAGCTTATACTCGATAATCAGGAAGGCGAAATTGTGTGATAGAAGAGAGAGGGTTAAGTAGACTGAATTTTCTTGGAAAATATGGATTTCGACACAGTTCCACAGAATAAATTAGCGCAACAGATAGAGAAGCAGCCAGGAATAACAAGAAAGGCACTGCAATGAATCACGGAATACCTGACAGGAAGGAAACAATGATGGTACGTGACGAGGTGTCACAGAGGGCGCATATGACGAGTGGGGCTCCACAATGGTCAGTATTACGTCCTGTGCTGTTTTATGGTATATGTGAATGACATGACGGGAGGGATAGATTCAGAGGTGTTCCTGTTTGCAGACGATGTGAAGCTAATGTGAAGTATTCAAGCCTTATGTAACACTTTCACCAATAGGATGTCTTGCTGATTCTGTTCCATTGAGAAGTATGCTTAGAGATCTACCTTGAAGGTAATCACTGAGGAGTCATTGTACAGCGCCTGCAATTCCCAATGTTTGCAGTTCTGCCAAGAGGTCCTGGTGCCATACTTGGTCGAAAGCCCCAGCAATGTCTAGTGCTTTTACACTACACATTTGATTTTGGATTCATCCACTGTTTGGTGCCACTTAATGGAGAGGTTTAATAACAGATCGGCAGCTGAGCCAAATTGACGGTCACACAAAAGTGAATGGTAGTCGAAAAACTGCCATCTGTCGTGCGATTATTTTCTCTCTCTCTTTCCTTTATCTCTTTCTGTTTCTCAATGTCTCTGTTTGTCTGTCTGTCTGTCTGTCTCTGTCTCTCTGTTTCTCTGTCTCTTTCAGGCTCGATAAACCAACAAGTCCCAAATTTTCCACCTTGCACATCTTCCATACATACCGACATTTTCTTTCCATTGTTCTGGCAATCCCCCAAGTCTGCAGCGCACATTGCAATTTGCATATTGATTAACGTTTCCCCCTTGCAAGAACATCATCCGTATCACAATATCCATGCTAATGAGGTATAATTAAGGTATCTAGAGGATTTTTTTTGCTTCGACAATCTAAACTGTTTGATAACCAAAGATAAGCGATAACGTATTGAATACATACTACTGGGAAGAAGGTAATCATTCAGGCGGCGCTGAACATAAGAATAATGGAGCACTGACGCAGGCCTACTGGTCTTTACTGGGCAGCTCCTAATCCCACCCAACCACACCCACTTATTTACCTGTCTAACCTAACCTAACGCGACGCTCTGGAGTTTTACGACTCTCTGACCGCGGGTTCAAGCCCCACCCGTGGTATGGTTTGTTTGAAATCGTGTCACTACGATTTTGTGAGTCAGTTACAAGAACTTCTGATAGCTTGTTCAACTTATCTTTTGACAAAACAGTACCTTCCTGTTTTATACGATGATTATCTAACTCTTACTAAATTAATTTTAATTTCTCTATTTTGTTGTCATTTTATGTTTCTACAAAAGAATTATAGTCACAATACCCTGGTTAGAAGAAATTAATACAAAATTGAAAGGAAAATCGGTAAAAAAGAAAATGAAACTAAAGTCAGGTCACATACACACATACATGTACACACCTCCAAGTGGTGTTAAGAGCTAAGACTCGACTTCAGAAACCAAGTGTAGGCGAGTACAAACACACACACACACACACACACACAGCAGAGAGCAGGTGGAGAGGGGAATAGGGCAAATGCAGAGGAACGATCATGCCAACATGAGCGACAGGAAAAAAAAGGGAGAAACAGGAACCTGAGCTGCAGAGGGAAAGACAATGGGAGGAGGAGAGGGCAAAGGCAGTGTTTATTCATGGGGTGAAGGAGAGAGAGGAAAGAACACACACACTGAAAGACGGCAGGCAGAAAGAAAGGAGATTGAGAGCATACTCAAAGAAATAGGCGAAGAAGACATGTCCGAGATTGTAAATTTTCAGAGAATAAGGGGGTACTCGAAGGGAAGAAAACGACCGCACAAGCTGATTCTTAAAACAGAAACAGAGAGGGACAGAATCCTCCAAGAGAAACCACGATTGAAGGAAACCGAAGATTACAGGAGGGTGTTCCTAGACCGGGACAGCACAAAAACAGAACGACAGCAGCTGAGGGAGAGGGCACGAAGGCAAAAGGAGCGAGGAGGAGAGACAAGGACAGAATCAGTAGAGGACAACCAGAGCAGGACGGAGTAACAGGAACAAGCACAACCCAACAACCAAGCACACGGTCCCAACACAAACTACAACCCACACTCACAGACCCCCACCCAACACTCCACTATAGAATCCCACAGTACACTACCAGGTCCCCCCCCCTCACAGACCCCCCAAAACACTGTATTAGAGAGGAAACTGAAGGTATGGTACACCAATGCTGATGGAATAACAAACAAGTGGGAGGAGTGGCACGAAAGAGTCAAAGAGGCATCACCGGACATAATAGCTCTCACAGAAACCAAGCTCACAGGTATGATAACAGATGCCATCTTTCCAATGGGGTACCAGATCCTGAGGAAAGACAGAGGGAACAGAGGGGGTGGAGGAGTGGCACTGCTGATCAAAACCCGATGGGATTTTGACGATCTGGAGAGAGGAGAAGCTGGGGATTACATAGTAGGAATGCTACAGTCTGGAGGTCCCAAAGTGGTAATTGCAGTGATGTATAACCCACCACAGAACAGCAGGAGGCCAAGGCAAGAGTATGATGAGAGTAACAGAGCAATGATTGACACACTGGCAGTAGTGGCCAGAAGGGCTTGTGCGAGCAGGGCGAAGCTACTGATCATGGGTGACTTCAACCATAGGGAAATTGATTGGGAGAACTTAGAGCCACATGGGGGCCAAGAAACGTGGAGGGCTAAGATGCTGGAGGTGGTACTGGAAAATCTCATGTACCAACACGTTAGGGACACTATCAGAGAGAGATGAGAGGACGAACCAGCGAGACTGGACTTAGTATTCACCTTGAG
This sequence comes from Cherax destructor, assembly GCA_009830355.1. Taxonomy (NCBI): domain Eukaryota; kingdom Metazoa; phylum Arthropoda; class Malacostraca; order Decapoda; family Parastacidae; genus Cherax; species Cherax destructor. The sequence continues at coordinate 18,561 of WNWK01029784.1, forward strand.
TAGTGCAGATATTGAGGACATCACACATGAAAGCCCCCTTGGGGCCTGGTTCTAAGTTTCGAATACATAGTAGAGTTACAAGTAGAGAGGGAAGCAGGAAGGGCTGCACGAATGAAGCCAAACTACAAGAAAGGTGACTATGTGGGCATGAGGAACTTCCTGCATGGAGATCAGTGGGACAGAGAGATGGCAGGGAAGTCAGTAGACGTGATGATGGAATATGTGACAACAATTTGCAAGGAAGCTGAGGAGTGATTTATACCCAAGGGTAACAGGAGAAGCGAAAAAGACAGGATGAGCCCATGGTTCACCCAAAGGTGCAGGGAAGCCAAAACCAAGTGTACAAGGGAATGGAGGAGGTACAGAAGGCAAAGAACCCGGGAGAATAAGGAGAGCAGTCTTAGAGCCAGAAATGAATATGCACAGATCAGAAGGGAGGCCCAAAGACAGTACGAGAATGACATAGCAGCGAAAGCCAAATCTGACCCAAAGCTGCTGTACATCCACATCAGGAGGAGAACAACAGTCAAGGACCAGGAAATCAGGCTGAGGAAGGTAGGAGGGGAGGTCACAAGAAATGACCGTGAAGTGTGTTTGGAGCTCAACATGAGATTCAAAGAGGTGTTCACAGAGGAGATAGAAGGGCCTCCAGAAAGGAGGAGAGGTAGGGTACACCATCAGGTGCTGGACACAATACACACAACTGAGGAGGAAGTGAAGAGGCACCTAAGCGAGCTAGATACCTCAAAGGCGATGGGGACTGATAACATCTCTCCATGGGTCCTGAGAGAGGGAGCAGAGGAGCTATGTGTACCCCTAACAACGATCTTCAACACATCTATCGAAACAGGGCAACTACCTGAGGTATAGAAGACAGCAAATGTAGTTCAATTTTTTTTAAAAAGGAGACAGGAACGTAGAACTAAACTACATACCAGTGTCACTGATATGTAGAGCATGCAAGGTCATGGAGAAGATAATCAGGAGAAGAGTGGTGGAGCACCTAGAAAGGAATGAGCTTATCAACGACGGCCAACACGGTTTCAGGGACGGGAAATCCTGTGTCACAAACCTACTAGAGGGGTGGGTAGATTGCATATTCTTGGACTGTAAGAGGGTTTTGACACAGTTCCACACAAGAGATTAGTGCAAAAGTTGGAGGACCAAGGCAGGGGTAACAGGGAAGGCACTACAAAGGATCAGGGAATACCTGTCAGGAAGACAGCAGCGAGTCATGGTACTTGGTGAGGTGTCAGAGTGGGCGCCGGTAACGAGCGGAGTTCCACAGGGGTCAGTCTTGTGACCAGTGCTGTTTCTGGTATTTGTGAACGACATGACGGAAGGAATAGACTCCGAAGTGTCCCTGTTTGCAGATGATGTGAAGTTGATGAGAAGAATTCAGTCGGACTAAGACCAGGCAGAACTTCAAAGGGATCTGGACAGGCTGCAAGCCTGGTCCAGCAATTGGCTCCTGGAGTTCAACCCCACCAAGTGCAAAGTCATGAAGATTGGGGAATGGCAAAGAAGACCGCAGACGGAGTACAGCCTAGGGGTCCAGAGACTGCAACCCTCAATCAAGAAAAAAGACCTTGGGGTGAGTATAACACCAGGCACATCTCCTGAGGCGCACATCAACCAAATAACTGCTGCAGCATACGGGCGCCTACCAAACCTAAGAACAGCATTCCGACATCTTAATAAAGAATCGTTCAGGACTCTGTACACTGTGTACGTTAGGCCCATATTGGAGTATGCAGCACCAGTTTGGAACCCACACCTAGCCAAGCACGTGAAGAAAGTGAGAAAGTGCAAAGGTTTGCAACAAGACTAGTCCCGAGCTAAGGGTATGTCCTACGAGAAGTGGTTAAGGGAAATCGACCTGACGACACTGGAGGACAGGAGAGATAGGGGGAACTTGATAACAACATATAAGATACTGAGAGGAATTGACAAAGTGGTCAGAGACAGAATGTTCCAGAGATGGAACACAGCAACAAGGGGACACAGTTGGAAGCTGAAGACTCAAATGAATCACAGAGATGTTAGGAAGTATTTCTTCAGTCACAGAGTGGTCGGGAAGTGGAATAGTTTAGGAAGTGATGTAGTGGAGGCAGGCTCCATACATAGCTTTAAGAAGAGTTATGATAAAGCTCATGGCTCAGGGAGAGTGACCCAGTAGCGGCCAGTGAAGAGACGGGGCCAGGAGCTATGACTCGACCCCTGCAACTACAACAAATAGGTGAGTACACACAAACACACACACACACATACAGCCAGCACGTGAAGAAGCTCGAGAAAGAGCAAAGGTTTGCAACAAGACTAGTCCCGGAGCTAAGGGGTATGTCCTACGAGGAGAGGTTAAGGGAAATCGACCTGATGAAAATGGAGGACAGGAGAGATAGGGGGGACATGATAACAACATATAAGATACTGAGAGGAATTGACAAAGTGGACAGAGACAGAATGTTCCAGAAATAGGACACAGCAACAAGGAAGTGATGTAGTGGAGGCAGGCTCCATACATAGCTATAAGAAGAGGTATGATAAAGCTCATGGCTCAGGGAGAGTGACCCAGTAGCTGCCAGTGAAGAGGCTGGGCCAGGAGCTTTGACTCGACCCTTTCAACCACAACTAGGTGAGTACACACACACACACACGCACACACACACACACACACACACACACATACACACACACACACACACACACACACACACACACACACACACAGTTGTTGCCTCACAGGGAGGCAACAACGGGTCATGGTGCGTGATGAGGTATCACAGTGGGCGCCTGTGACGAGCGGCGTTCCGCAGGGGTCAGTCCTAGGACCAGTGTTATTCTTGGTATATGTAAATGACATGACAGATAGGATAGACTCAGAAGTGTCTCTTTCGCAGATGATGTGAAATTAATGAGGAGAATCACATCGGAGGAGGACCAAGCAGGACTTCAAACAGACCTGGACAAGCTTGACATCTGGTCTAGCAAATGGCTTCTCGAATTCAATCCCACCAAATGCAAAGTCATGAAGATCGGAAAAGGGCAAAGAAGACCGCTGACAGAGTACAGGCTAGGCGGACAAAGGCTACAAACCTCGGAAAAGGAGAAAGACCTTGGGGTGAGTATAACGCCAAGCACGTCTCCGGAGGCACACATCAACCAGATAACTGCGGCAGCATATGGGCGACTGGCAAACCTAAGATTAGCGTTCCGTTACCTTAACAAGGACTCGTTTAAGACACTGTACACCGTGTACGTCAATCCCATACTAGAATATGCAGCACCAGTCTGGAACCCACACCTGGTCAAGCACATAAAGAAACTAGAGAAAGTGCAAAGGTTTGCGACAAGGTTAGTTCCACAACTCAGGGGTCTGTCCTATGAAGAAAGGCTGAGGGAAATAGAACTAACAACACTGGAGGAAAGAAGGGTCAGAGGAGACATGATAACGACATACAAAATACTGCGGGGAATCGACAAGGTAGACAGTGACAGGATGTTCCAGAGAGGGAACACAGAAACAAGGGGACACAACTGGAAGCTGAAGACTCAGATGAGTCAAAGGGATGTTAGGAAGCATTTCTTCAGCCACAGAGTAGTCAGGAAGTGGAATAGTCTAGAGAAAGACATAGTGGAGTCATGAACCATACACAGTTTTAAGACGAGGTATGATAAAGATCATGGAGCAGGGAGAGCAGATACCCAGTAGCGGGCAGCGCAGAGGCGGGGCCAGGAGCTGAGTCTCGACCCCTGCAACCACAATTAGGTGAGTACACACATATCAGAAGGAAGACAGCTGTGAAGAATAAGGTAATAAACCTAAAGAAGGAAGGGGGAGCTCATTAGGAATCATCAGAAAGGCCATGAGGAGCTGAATAAAAAAATTAGGGAGGTATTCTCAGCGGATCAGGAACATTGCTAGAAAGTCGAACAAGTACTGAACACAATCGAAGCAACAGGAGATAACTAGATACATCGAAGGCAACGGGAACTAGACTATATCTCTCCTTGGGTTGTGCGAGAGAACTGTGTAAACCACCAGCAGCGATCTTCAACACATCGATTGATACAGAACGGCTTCCTGTGGTCTGGAAAACAGCAAATGTATTTCACATGTTCAAAAACAGGACAGACAGGTTGCACTGAACTACAAGTCTGTATCACTAAACATGCATTGTATGCAATGTTATGGAAAAGAATATCGGGAGAAGAGTGGTGATGCACCTGGAAAGGAGAGGAATCATGAACAAACAACCAGCATGGTTTTCAAAATAATGAATCCTGTCTCACAAATCTGTTAGAGCTCTATGATATGGTAAAGAAAGTTAGGTAGGAAAGAAAGGGTTGGATAAAGTTTATATTAATGGGTTGCAAAAATGCGTTTGATGCAAAACCTCATGAGACTCTGGCACAAAAGCAAGGGAAGTAGATAGAAATTACAGGGAAAGCACTACAGTGAATCAAGGAATACTTAACGAGAAGGAAGCAACGAGTTATTATCAGGAAAGAGATGTTGGAATGAGCGAGTGTGATTAATGGGGTTCCAGAAGGGTCAGTACTGTTTCTTGTATAAATGAATTACATGATATAGGATACTGAGATAGAGGTGATACAGGATACTGAGATAGAGGTGATACACGATACTGAGATAGAGGTGATACAGGATACTGAGATAGAGGTGATACAGGATACTGAGATAGAGGTGATACACGATACTGAGATAGAGGTGATACAGGATACTGAGATAGAGGTGATACAGGATACTGAGATAGAGGTGATACAGGATACTGAGATAGAGGTGTCACTGTTCGCAGATAATGTGAAAGAATGAGGAAAATACAAACAGGGAAGACCAGGAAAAACTACAATGGATCTGGACAAGCTGCACGACAGGTGTGACAAATGACTACCGAATTAACTCCAGCATCTGATAAGATGTTAAATTCGAGGAAAGCATAGAGATCAGAAAACAGAGAACTGGATCGAGGGATAAAGACTGCAAGCCTCCATGACTGATAAGTACATCTGAAAAAAGGCAATGAATTAGATTGATTAAACACAAGAGTAAACTTTATGGATGGATCAAGACCACTTAATTCAAGTAGGAAATGTTTTATATCTATATTCTTGGGCATTACACACATAACATCGTCCACATATCTGGTATATTTACCTTTATTAGGAAGAATTCTGTTAACAGTCTTGTTTAAAAATCCATCCACAAATTGCTAAAGTGAGACTCGCTTTCTGAGTGTAATACTCACCATTAAACACAATGACTGTTGCACAGACAATGGCAAAGCGTAATTACAGAAGTCTTTACATAGAAAACTTAATAAGTCGTCAACTGGGACTTTTTGTGAACAACGATGAGACATAACTAACCATATTGTAATCATGTAAATCAGTAATGGTGCTTAGTTTGTCCCACTAAATTAATAATATTCCTAACATTAAAGTAAGAAACTTTCCTGCAACTTGGCAAAGTTTTTAAAAATTGCCTTTTTTTTATTT
>WNWK01029785.1:0-24077 GCA_009830355.1 Cherax destructor
TTTTTTTGCCGCTGTTGTGACATTTTTTTGGCTGCTGCTGCTGCTACTTTATGCTGCATTGTTGGTGTTTTTGTGATATTACTATCAAAGAAAAAAAAAATTTATATTTGCATAACGTTCTTCCTGTTTTTAAAAGGGGAGTTGATTGTTTGGTCCAAAAACCTAAAAAAAAACTGCCAGCCTTTATTATATTAAAATAATAATAATTAATAATAATAATAATAATAATAATAATAATAAAAAATATTTTATTACTACAAGGTATACAGGTCTATGACATCAATAAAAATGAAAGCCCTTGAGAGAGATTTGGGAAAAATTTCCCCCAGGATGCCCCACACCAGTCATAATACCCAGGTACCCATTTTTGGGGGGGCATGACAGCAGGTGTCTGAAAAAACGTCCTAATTTTTTCCAGCCAAAAGGGTCGCCCCCCAGACCTCAGTGTGTGAGGGGGAAAATGAGCCCCCCCAAAAACTGGAGGACAGCTTCCGCCTTGTATGAGGTTTTTAATGTGTTCAGTTCTCTCCCCTTTTTTGTTCACTTGGTTTTCTTTTTCACCTCACATGGTCACAACTGTTTCTGTGTGGGCTTTTTTATAATTTTAAAAAAAAAAAAAAAAAAGTGAATCGCCTGCTCAGCTCCCAAAAGATCTGGTTATTGTGTGTGTGTGTGTGTGTTTTACTCCCCCTTTTGTGGTTGCAGGTTCGGTTGTGCCCTGGCCTGACTTTTTGCTAGTCCCATGCCAACTCCGGGAAGAGCCTTATCTCCTTTTTGTGTACTCCCTAATTATACTAACCAATTTGGTTTTTGGGGCGATCATACCCCCTCCCTTTTCCCTGGTCCACAGGTCACCCCCTGCTCCATGAGTTTTATCATACCCTTCTTTTAACTATGTATGGATCCTGCCCCACCGCTCACTTTCCAGACTATTCCACTTCCACAACTCTATGACAAAAAATTTTTCCAATATCCTGTAACTCATCTGAGCCTTCAACTTCCAGTTGTGCCCCTTTTTCTTGGGCCCCTCTCTGGAACACCTGTTCTGTCCACCGGATTTCTGAGTATTTTTGTTTTTTATGTCCTCTTTCCCTCCTGTCCTCCAGTGTCTCCGGTCGATTTCCTTAACCCCCCCCCTTGGACCCCACCCCCAATAGCTTTTTAAAAACATTTGCCTTTCTCTAATTTTTAGGCTTGGCCAGGGGGGGGTTCCCCAAATTTTCCAAATTCAATGGGGGCAATACACAGTGAAAAATCTGAACTGCCCTTACTGAGATTGGAAGTTTTTTAGGTTTGCTAGTCGCCCATATGCTCCAGTTATTTGGTTGATGTGCCCTGGGAGATGCGTTCTATTATACCCCCCGAAGATCTTTTCCTGGAGGTTTAGTTTTTGGCCCCAAGACTGTTTCCGTCTGGGGTCTTTTTCCCATAGATCTTCTGCTTTGATTGTCGGGGTTGAACCCGGAACCCCGGCCCCAGCCGGGGCCTGTGTCTGCCAGGTTTTTTGGTCCGCCTGGCCTTTCCCCAAGAATTCTCATTAATTTCGCACGTATGAAACAGAGACACTTCTGAGCTATGCCCTCAGCCATGTCATTCTCATATACCAGAAACAGCACCGGTCCTAGGACTGACCCCTGGGGAACCCGCCGTCACAGGCGCCCACTCTGACACCTAATCCCACCATGACTTGCTGTTACCTTCCTGTCAAGAACTGATCCATTGCAGGACTTCCCTGTTATACCTGTCCTCCTCCAGCTTTTGACAATTTTTGGGAAACTGTGTTAAAAGCCTCTTACAGTCCAATAAAATGCAATCTACCCACCCTCTCTCTTTTGTCTTACTGCTGTCACCTTTCATGAACCCAGTAGATTTGTGACAATTTTCCGGGTTTCTGAATCTGTGCTGGTTTCTTTTATAAGCTCATTCTTTGATAACTTTTTAAATGATTTATATACTATGCATGTCAGGCAGGTCTTCAGTTTAAGTTTGTGCCTTCTTTTTTAAAAATTGGAACTCATTTACTGGCTTCCAACCTCAGGTAGCCGCCCTGTTTCGATAGATGTTGAAGATTGTGGCTAGTGGTACACAGAGGTCTCTGCTTCCCTCTCAGGGCCCATGTGAGATGTTATCCGCCCCATCACCTTTGAGGATTATCCTTAAGGTCTTCACCTCCCTTCTATGTATTGTGTCCAGCACTTGATAGTGATCCCGCCACTTGAGTTTTGGAGTCCTTCCCCGTCTCCAGTGTGAATACGTCTTTAAATCTCATATTACTCCCCACATACTTCTCCGTTTCTTTGATCTCCCCTCCTTCCTTCCTCAGCCTGATTACCTGGTCCTTGACTGTTGTTTTTCCTGATGGACAAACAGCTTTTTGACTACTTTCGCTGCTATGTCATTTTGTATTGTTGTTGGGCCTCTATTCTTACCTTCTATTCATTTTGACTCTTCGACTACTCTCCTTATTCTCCTTTTTGCCTCATATTTTTCAATTTTCTAGTGCACTTGGTTTTGGTCTCTACATCTCTGGGTGAATCAAGGGCTCGTCCTGGCCCTTTCTTATTCCTGTTGCCCTTTGATACAAACCTTTCTTTTTGGTTGCAAATTTTTGTCACATATTCCATCATCTCATTTAAAGATTTTGCCAGTTCTCTCGTCTCACTGAACCCCGTGCAGGAAGTTTCTCATGCCTGTGTAATCCTCTTGTAGTCTAGCTTTATTCCCCACCCTTTCTGCTTCCCTCCACTTGTAACTCTACTATGATTCAGTTTTGAACCACATGATCACTTGCTCTGAGGGGCCTTTATGTGGTGTCCTCAATATCTGCACCACTCAAGGTGAATACTAGGTCCAGTCTTGCTGGTTTGTCCCCTGCCTTTTTGGGAAATGTCCCTAAGTGTTGATGCAAAAGGTTTCCAACACCACTTCCATCATCTTAGCCCCCAAGTTTTGGGTTTCCACATGGCTTTAGGTTTTCCCAGTTGATTTCTTTGGGGACTGAAGTCACACACAACCAGTAGCTTTGTCCTGATACATGGGCCCCTTTTGGCCACTTCCCGCCAGTGGCCAACCATCACTCTGTTACTCTCATCATATTCTTGTCTTGGTCCTGCTATTCTATGGTGGGTTGTATATTACTGCAATTTCCACCTTGGGACCTCCAGACTGAAGTGTTCCTATTATGTAGTCTCTTGCTTCTCCTCTGTCTCCCTCTCCAGCTCCTAAAAATTCCTTGATTTTTGATGAGCAGTGCCACTCCTCCACCCCCTTCTGTCTTTCCTCAGGATCTGATATCCAGTTGGAAAGATGGCATGTTATCATTCCTGTGAGTTTGGTTTCTGTGAGAGCTATGATGTCTGGTGATGTCTCTTTTATTATTTCGTGCCACTCCTCCCACTTGTTCATTAGTAAGAAAGTTTATTCAGGTATACACAAATACATTTACATAGATAATCATACATAGCAGCATATGTGTAGAGAACCTAGGATAACCCAAAAAGTCAGACAGTGACTTATTTCCATTGGGGTCCTTTAAAGGATGGTGGTATTCCATCACTGTTGGTGTACCATATCTTCAGTTTCCTCTCCAACACTGTGTGCTGGGGTTTGTGGGGTTGGGGAGGGGGGACCTGGCAGGGTGCTAGGGGATTCTACTGCATCATGTGGGGAGGGAGCTGTGAGTGTGGTTTGTATTATGATAGTATTTTTGGCTGTGGGGTTCTGAGAGTGGTTCTGTGGGTATTTGCACTTGTTGGTCCACCCAGGTCTGGTTGTCCTTTCCTGACTTTATCCTTGTCTCTCTTTCTAGCCCTTTCATTTCTGTGTCCTCTCCCTCAGCTGCTGTCATTCTTTTCTCATTCTGTTGTAGTCTAGGAACACCCTCTTGTTTGTTAATGATTCCTTCAGCCGTGGTTTCTCTTGCAGGATCCTGTTCCACACCGTTTCTGTCTTGAAGATCAGTGTGACCAGCCAATTTCCCTTTCCCCCTCGATTATTCCCCCTATTCTCTGAAAATTTGTTATCTTAGTCATGTACTCTTGCCTATTTGTTTGATGATGTTTTCAATGTCTTGTTTTTCTTTCTGCCATCTTTCATTATATGTCCTCCTTCACTCTCCTGAAGCCTATGAATAAACACTGACCACTCCCCCCTCCTCGGTAAAAGTCCCTGATTTTCGTTTTGACTTAGGGAACACCTGTCTAATCTCGATTGGGGTAATCTAGCTAATAATTTTATTGAAGATGATCATACTTACGATTACGAAGGATCTGCGTTTATGATTTTTTTCAATAATGTTCAACGTGCTCAGAGCATATAGATTCCCTAAAGAGAAATTAGGTCAAATAATAACGACCCCAAATGGGTTAACAGGAGGCTAAAGCATTTACTAGGAGAGAAAAGGGGAATTTATAGGCGCATCAAAAGAGGAGAGATTAACCTTATTGGCCAATATGTTCAGTTTAAAAGAGAAGTTAAAAAGGGGATTAGAAAAGCTAAACGTGTCTATGAAGTTAGGGTTCTTTCAAGTGTACAGGACGAAGGTGAGGGAAAAAGTAGAACCTCTGAAAATTGGGAATGGACAGCTGACGGATAACGAACTGGAAATGTGTTCTCTATTTAATGATTATTTTTTGTCAGTCTTTACACAAGAAGACGTAAATGAGATTCCAGAAATCAACAATTATTCAGTTCCTGAAGAATTTAAGTTAACGAATTTTACTGTCACGAGGGACATGGTTATCAAACAAATAGATAAATTGAAATAAAATAAGTCCCCGGGACCCGACGAGTTGTTTTCCAGGGTACTTAAAGAATACAAGATAGAACTTAGTCAGCCATTAACGAATGTGTTTAATACGTCCATCCTAACTGGTGTTGTGCCAGAGATGTGGAAGATAGCTAATGTAGTTCCTATATTCAAATCAGGAATAAGTCCATTCCATCAAATTGCGGTCCAATCAGCCTGACGTTTATAGTAGGCAAATTATTAGAATCAATTATAGCTGATATTATTAGAAGTCACCTTGAAGAGCATAATTTGATTAATGAATCTCAGCATGGGTTCACAAGAGGTCGTTCCTGCCTGACAAATTTTCTGACGTTCTTCAATAAAACATTTGAGGCAGTAGACAGTAATAAAGAATATGATATTATTTATTTGGATTTCAGTAAAGCCAACGATAGAGTACCTCACAAAAAACTTAAGAAAAGTGGCAGCTCATGGTATAGGAGGTAAAGTTCTAGCATGGATAGAGGCATAGCTTACCAATAGAAAGCAGAGAGTTTCCATTAATGGGGTCAAATCTGAATGGGGATTAGTCACTAGTGGCGTTCCACAAGGATCAGTTTTAGGCCCATTGTTGTTCATAATTTACATAAATGACCTTGATGAAGGAATTACAAGGACATGAGCAAATTTGCTGATGATACAAAAATAGGGTGTATGATTCATTCTGAGGAGGATACCCATGAACTCGAGGAGTATGTTCTCTATATGTTCTCCATTTTAAGGCACCTAAAATTGAGGAATATTGCAAATGATGTGGTAGCAGAGATAACACCAGGAGGCAGCTCAGATGAAAACTCGCACACACACGAGCTTTTAAATCTCTGCACCAAATTCACCTTAAACCAGCAAATAATAGAGCCTACAAGATTGGAGAATACACTGGACCTCATCTTCACTAACAATGATGATCTGATACGAAATTTCATCATATCAAAATAATATACTCAGATCACAATATAATAGAGGTCCAGACATGTATGCGGGGAGCCACAGACCGACAAAATGTGATCAGTCACGAGGGAGCCTTCACCAAATTCAACGTCAATAACAAAAACATAAGGTGGGACCAAGTAAACCAAGTCCTAAATGATGTAAACTGGGAAGATAGCCTAAGCATCTCAGATCCTAACCTATGTCTAGAACAAATTAACTCTGTGGCACATGAGGTTTGCTCAAGACAAATTCCTTTAAGAAAAAGGAGGAGAAGATGTAAACTAGAAAGAGAAAGGCACTCCCTATACAGGCGAAGGCAAAGAATAACAGAGTGGCTACAAGAGGCCAATATATCTGAAATACGTAGAGAGACACTGGTCAGAGAAATAGCAAACATTGAACTAAAACTAAAGGAATTTTACAGGAATCAAGAAACGCAGTAAGAACTAAAAGCCATAAATGAAATCGAAAAAAACCCAAAGTATTTCTTTTCTTATGCCAAATCAAAGTCGAGAACAACATCCAGTATTGGGCCCCTACTTAAACGGGATGGGTCCTACACAGATGACAGCAAGGAAATGAGTGAGCTACTAAAGTCCCAGTATGACTCAGTTTTTAGCGAGCCGCTAACCAGACTGAAAGTCAAAGACCTAAATGAATTTTTTATGAGAGTGCCACAGAACTTGATAGACGCAAACCTATCTGACATTATCCTGACGCCAAATGACTTCGAAGAGGCGATAAATGACATGCCCATGCACTCCGCTCCAGGCCCAGACTCATGGAACTCCGTGTTCATCAAGAACTGCAAGAAGCCCCTATCACGTGGAGCATGGACACTGGAGAGGGAGCATTTACACTGGGGTCGTCCCGCAGTTACTAAAAACAACAGACATAGCCCCACTCCACAAAGGGGGCAGTAAAGCACTGGCAAAGAACTACAGACCAATATCGCTAACGTCCCATATCATAAAAATCTTTGAAAGGGTTCTAAGAATCAAGATCGTCACTCATCTAGATACCCATCAGTTACACAACCCAGGGCAGAATGGGTTTAGAGCAGGTAGCTCCTGTATGTCCCAACTACTCGACCACTACGAAAAGGTCCTGGATGCTCTAGAAGACAAACAGAATGCAGATGTTATATACACAGACTTTGCAAAAGCCTTCGACAAGTGTGACCATGGTGTAATAGCACACAAAATGCGTGATAAAGGAATAACAGGAAAAGTTGGCAGATGGATCTATAATTTCCTAACAAATATAACACAAAGAATAGTAGTCAACAGAGTAAAGTCTGAGGTGGCTACGGTGAAAAGCTCTGTTCTACAAGGCACAGTATTCTCTCCCATTTTGTTCCTCATCCTCATATCGGACATAGACAGGGATATAAACCACAGTGCCGTGTCTTCCTTTGCAGATGACACCCGGATTTGCATGACAGTGTCCACCATTGAAGACACTGCAAGACTCCAAGAAGCCATCAACCAAATCTTTAAATGGGCTGCAGAAAACAATATGAAGTTCAATGATGAGAAATTTCAATTACTCCGATGTGGAAAACGTGAGGAAATTAAAATTTCATCGGAGTATAAAACAAATTCCAACCACACAATAGAGCAAAAAACTAATGTCAAAGACCTGGGAGTGGTCATGTCAGAGGATCTCACCTTCAAGGACCATAACACTGTAGCAATCGCATCTGTTAGAAAAATGACAGGATGGATAATGAGAACCTTCAAAACCAGGGATGCCAAGCCCATGATGACACTTTTCAGGTCACTTGTTCTATCTAGGCTGGAATATTGCTGCACACTAACTGCACCTTTCAAGGCAGGTGAAATTGCTGAACTAGAAAATGTGCAGAGAACCTTCACCAATAAATCACCTCAATTACTGGGAACGCTTGAAGTTCCTAAACTTGTACTTCTTAGAACGCAGGCGGGAGAGATACATTGTTATATACACTTGGAAAATCCTAGAGGGATTAGTACCAAACTTGCACACGAGAGTCACTTCCTACGAAAGCAAAAGACTCGGCAGATGATGCAACATCCCCCCAATGAAAAGCAGGGGTGCCACTAGCACGTGGAGAGACAACACAATACGTATCAGGGTCCCAAGACTATTCAACTGCCTCCCAGCGTACATAAGGGGGATTACCAATAGACCCCTGGCTGTCTTCAAGCAGGCACTGGACAGGCACCTAAATTCGGTACCTGACCAGCCGGGCTGTGGTTCGTACGTCAGACTGTGTGTGGCCAGCAGTAACAGCTTGGTTGATCAGGCTCTGATCCACCATGAGGCCTGGTCACAAACTGGGCCGCGGGGGCGTTGACCCCCGGAACTCTCTCCAGGTAAACTCCGAGTAGGGTGATCAAGGCTAGGACCTTGGGTAGCTTCAAAAAGAGATTGGGCAAATATATGAGTGGGAGGGGCTGGGTTTAATTAGTGTCGTGGGTACTGGAGTAAATTCTTGGGTAGTTTTGGATAGGGGTGGTTTTGAAAAGGACCTGCCTTGAATTGGCCAGTAGGCCTTCCGCAGTGTTCTTCCATTCTTATGTTCTTATGTTCCCTCCATGTCTCTGGGCCCAGTTTGTCTTCCTAATTATTTCCTGTAACTTTTGATGACCTGGACGTGCCTCTGCATTGGACCTGATCCTTTCTCTGCCTACACCCCTCTCACTTCTTACTGCTGTCCCTGTGCCAAACTGCTTGCCCCCTTATTCCTCGGCCTTGCCTGGTGGCCTGATAGGGAGTCAAAGTAAGTCTAGTCTCCTTCCTTTCCTTTGGACCTCTCGTTTAGTAGGGGTTTACCTGCTCCAGATGCCAAGTTCCCTCTGTACATTGGCTCTTTAACTCGCTTCAGCACATGTATTTCATCTTCTAGGGCCCATATCTTGGTTTCTGCAGCTTCATCCAATAAGTCCCATTTCTTCTTCTCTGCCTTCATCCTCTTCTCCATTTTTGCAGAAAGCTCACCGAGTTTGCTTTCCCACTCTTGTTCCATCCTTTTACATTGCTCTTCCATCCATTTTTCCTTTCCAGGCCCATCTTCCTGTGATCCCCTGAGCCTTTGACTTCCCCTCTGGTTCCCCATTTTTTTTTTACTGTGCTAAGTTCTGTAGTGTAGGTGTTGTTTATGTGTGTGTGTGTGTCATGTGTGTGCTGTTTGCATGTGTGTGTGTATGTGCTGTTTGTGTGTGTGTGTGTGTGAGTACAAGGTAAGTTAACCTTACTGGCTCCATGTGTACATGCTACACTCCCATACTGGTAGTAACTAGAGAATGCATATGAGGAAGAGGTTAGAATCTAGTTCTAGAGCCTGAGGGAGGTCAGCAAGTTGAACGACTAAAACGAGGGGGTGGTGGAAAAAAAGCACTACACAGTTTTAATTAAGATAGGTATGGCAGGGCTCATGAGGCAGGAAATTAGTGAAGCTGGTCGTATGCAGTGAAGGCCATGTGCCACGAGCTGAGACTGACCTCAGCAACCACAACTAAAAGCTTAGTAAAAAAAAAAATCACAATCACATTAACTATTCCTGTGTAAACTGTATACTTTGTAGAAATAAAATTAATAAAAGAATTATCACAAAATATTGGGCTCACGCATCTCACCCACAGTCACCTTCTTGCAGGGGCTCCTGCTCCTCTCTGTGTCGCTGGTGACTTGCAGCTGACTGTCTACCTACCTTGAGGGTCATATTAAAACAATTGCCCCTCGGCTTAGGTCTTTTGTCCCGTCATGGTTTTTATAATTACCGAGGTGCCTTCAGGGACCTCCAGAACTTTTACGAGAGTCTTTTCATATTAATAATTTAATGTTGTTTTTAAATGATACTGGTTATTTTAACTTGGTGTGATATTCTTTATTTATATTGAGTGTTTGAGTTTGTTGGTTTTATTCTTTGTTAGTTTTATTCTTGTTTTTGTGGGGTATAAGGACAAAGACTGTTCATCAACCACCCATCATACATAAAGGGGAATTACCACAATAACTTTAGCTGTCTTTAAGAAGGAACTGGACAAATAGATAAAGTCAGCCAGATGAGTATCAACCAGATGAGTATCAACCAAGTGAGTATCAACCAGATGAGTATCAATCAATCAATCAATCAACTTTATTTCTGATAATATTACAAAGTGGGGTTTACATATTATGTTATTTAAACATTTTATGAAGTAATTATTACAAGAAGGCCAATAATATGCCTAGGCTTTTCAGGCAGTCTTATACTAGATCTTACTCTATAGTGACACAATGATTATACTGGTATTAGTTAGTAATTGTAGTGATTAACAAGGTTAATCACTACAATTAATGAAATGGTGAAGTGTTGGCATGATACAGTTTCTATATTGAAGTGTCTTAAGCAAACTTATGACTAGCTTAAGAATTATAAAGCAATAGTTGTATTAGAATTTTGGTTACAGTCATGTGCAAATTAAGGGGAATCACAGATATCAATAAGTGTATTTTGCTGTGGATATGTGCAAGATAAAGTAGTTTTCATGTGGTTAGCTACCGGTTGGGTACGTAAGTGAGATAAGATGTTTTTATCAACCAGGTGAGTACCAATCAGGTGAGTATCAACCAGGAGAGCATCAACCAGGTGAGTATCAATCAGGTGAGTATCAACCAGGTGAGTATCAGTCAGGTGAGTATCGACTTGGTATCAACCAGGTGAGTATCAACCAGATCTGTATCCACCAAGTGAGTATCAATCAAGTATCAACCAGGTTGATACTGACCTGATTGATACTCACCTGGTTGATCCTCACCAGGTGAGTGGCAGTAGTGTTACTGTGTAGTATACTTAGATAATCCCAACTACTTTATATATATGCTCCCTTTAGCAGTGACGTCATGAGACCCATCACATGAGCAGTGCCAGACGCCTCGTGGCCAGTTCCGCTAGGCACAGACTGGACAAGGCAAGGCTCGTGGGTCCACCCTTCCAGACTCTTAATTATAAGCCTCCAAGACATCCAACGTGTGTATTTCTTGCTCCAATATCTCCTCATGAACCTCCATGACAAATGGTGACAACGGTGTGGGCGTGATATTGACGATTACGCAGATATAAGGAGATTGTTCTACCAAGCCAGATGAACATTGTGTGTGTGTGACCTCGAGGAGGCCTAGAGAGACGCCAGCCACCCACAGCCAAGCCAGCATCCTCCAGCCTTGTCTACAGAGCTTCGTAGTTAGTTGCTTCATGGTTTATTTGCTTATTTGCTAACCTACAAGGAGTTGATCTGGGTTTTCAAATTAAGTCAAGCCACTTAAGCCAGTCTGTAGGAGAGAGCCTAAGCCACCCAGCCTGCCTAAACCAGTTGCCCAGTCTGCTTCATTACTGCTATGTGCATAGTTACAAGCATTCAAGCCATCCCAGCCTAGCCAGTGTCGAGGGCTTAAGCCAGCTTAACAACCCAGCTGAGAGAGAAGTAAGCCAAGCAAGATCCTCTTTGAAGTTATTGTCTCCATGTGCTGTACAGCTCTGTGCTACCAGTAAAACACTGCTCAGAGTGATAATCACCATCCCTGTGGTACAATTGTGGCTTATTAAGCCACCCAGGCTTAGTATCACGTGAATTCTTGGTGTGGAATACCAGCCAGACTCAGCTGTAGATGCATGCTCACCCAGTACCGAGCTTATACCATCCTCCGCTACCTTCACACATCACTTCCAGACCTTCAATTAAACCCATTATAGAGACATTTGCTTGTGTTGAGACATTTCCTACATCTGTAGTGATTATTTTGTTGTTAGAGACTCTTGTATCCTAGTGTAAATTTTTGTTCTTACTTTTGTATTCCATGTGACTCGTTAATCTGAAAATATTTTCCAGTGTCGTGTTATTGTTCATTTTTGTTATGTGTTTGTTATTGTTTCTTATTCTCTCCAACCTGAAGTAAGTAATATTTTATCTTGTATACATTTGTTATTTGTCTACTGTGTGCAGTATTTTGCTCATCTCTCTGTTATTCACTCCTTGTCAACTGTTTTTTTTTTTGTTATCATCTGTGTTCTTTAAGTATTGTGCAATCTACCTTATTTCATTGTTGTGTACCACTATTTTTCTTGTGTCTTGACTTATTTTCATTGCATTTTCCCGTATTGATTCATTCTGTGTTACTTCATTCTGTGTTGCTTCACTCTGTGTTGCTTCATTCTGTGTTGCTTCCTTCTGTGTTGCTTCATTCTGTGTTGATTCATTCTGTGTTGCTTCATTCTGTGTTGCTTCATTCTGTGTTGCTCCATTCTGTGTTGCTTCATTTTGTGTTGATTCATTCTGTGTTGCTTCATTCTGTGTTGATTCATTCACTAGTCTTTCCCCAGTGCGCTAAATTTCCAATTTTAATTATGTGTACCATTATTTTTATGTTAAATATTTCATATATGCAGTGTCTCAGTGTCTCAGAGTATCAGTGTCTCAGAGTCTCAGTGTCTCAGTGTCTCAGTGTCTCAGAGTATCAGTGTCTCAGAGTCTCAGTGTCTCAGTGTCTCAGAGTCTCAGTTTCTCAGTGTCTCAGTGTCTCAGTGTCTCAGAGTCTCAGTGTCTCAGTGTCTCAGAGTCTCAGTGTCTCAGTGTCTCAGTGTCTCAGAGTCTCAGTGTCTCAGTGTCTCAGAGTCTCAGTGTCTCAGTGTCTCAGAGTCTCAGTGTCTCAGTGTCTCAGAGTCTCAGTGTCTCAGTGTCTCAGTGTCTCAGTGTCTCAGTGTCTCAGAGTCTCAGTGTCTCAGTGTCTCAGAGTCTCAGTGTCTCAGAGTCTCAGTGTCTCAGTGTCTCAGTGTCTCAGTGTCTCAGAGTCTCAGTGTCTCAGGGTCTCAGTGTCTCAGAGTCTCAGTGTCTCAGTGTCTCAGAGTCTCAGTGTCTCAGTGTCTCAGAGTCTCAGTGTCTCAGTGTCTCAGTGTCTCAGTGTCTCAGTGTCTCAGAGTCTCAGTGTCTCAGTGTCTCAGTGTCTCAGAGTCTCAGTGTCTCAGAGTCTCAGTGTCTCAGTGTCTCAGAGTGTCAGAGTCTCAGTGTCTCAGTGTCTCAGAGTCTCAGTGTCTCAGTGTCTCAGTGTCTCAGAGTCTCAGTGTCTCAGTGTCTCAGTGTCTCATTTCTTTGAACTTTTGCAGACTGTTGTACCATATCTTCTGTGCCGAACATGAGATTTTTTTTTTTTAAATCAAGACCATAGTGCAAGACAATTTATACAGTAAGTGTAGTGAGTGAACCTTGATGTTGCATCTGTTTCTCCTGCAACTTTGTAAGTGTTGAACCCCAGTTCTGAATCTTGTATAATTTTTCATCATATTATTGATATTTCTTTGAACAAATTCACTCTTACACACACAACCCGCACATATAAAAAAGAGAGGAGCTTACCCGCGACTTAACCTGATTCCTTCCCCTTCTGTCTCTTCCCCCTTCTCCTCTTTCTCCTTTCTCCTCTGTGTTTTCTTTCTTTTCTTTTGCCTTGTTTTTGTCCTTTATTTTATTTTCATTTTCCCCCTCTGTGTTCTTGTCACTACTACTACCTCTACCACTACTACCTCCATTATTACCCTCCACCACTTTCTTGTGCCCTCCCTGTCTGCCTGCCTATAAATCCCCTTCTTCCTGTCCTGTGTGTTTGGTCACCAATTACTCAACTTCACAAACCATAAACACCTAATTCACCTCGGCCCAGACTTCAACACCTTCTACAACCACATGGGCCAAGGCAAACTGACATCATTCTGGCAAACCGAGCTAGCTCTCTTTTAACACTACATCTCACCTGGCCCTATTACAGGCTCTGACCACATCCCAGTCATCTTACACATCTCTTCCAACTCTATCCTCATCCCAGCCAGACCTTCCTTCTCCTACAAGAACGCTGACTGGGATGCTTTCAAACAACACATAGAAAATACTAACCTCATATATGACTACAACAACAAACTTATCTCTGACATTGACACTCAACTTGATCTCGTTCAAGACACCATTACACAAGCAGCCAACTCCGCAATACCAAAGAAAACTCACACCACTCGTTATTCTTTCAAACCCTCAATCAGAACAAGAAGATTAATTATCTGCTACCACAACCGCTTCCTCTACAACACACATAGATTTAATCAAGTCCGATTAGCTCTCACTTACCTCAGAAACAACATTCTACACAGTCTAGACCAAGCTCATACTACAAGCAGACAAACAGCGAATTAAAAACACTAAAGCCTTCTGGAACTTTATCAAAAAAATCAGAGGCACCACACCCATCAACAAATTCAAACACATCACCCACAACAACACACACATCTCAGACCCGCAGGCTGCTACAAACATCTTCAAACACATCTGGGAGAACATCTTCCACCCTCACCCACCCCACCCTAACGCCATCCAACACATTCAGAACATAGAACACTGGAACACTACACACACACACGAAACAACACCAGACAGCCACATCCATCTGGACTCCCTTACCTCCTCCCAAGAACTCGACACTCCTTTCACCAACACAGACATTAAAACTCTCCTCAGACACCTTCCTCCCAAAGCTCCTGGTGCCTCTGGCCTGAACCATATTATCCTAAAACACCTTCCTGACTCTATCATTACTGCCTACACAAACCTCCTCAATGCCTCCCTTGCTTCTGGTTACTTCCCTTCACTCTTCAAAGCTGCTACCGCTATCCTCCTTCCCAAACCCAATAAAGACCACTCTGACCCTAGAAACTACCGCCCTATCAGCCTCCTCGAAACATTAGGTAAACTCTTTGAAAAACTCATCAACCATCGCCTTCGCAGATACCTGGAACACAACTCACTTCTTTCTAACGGCCAGTTTGGCTTCAGAACTCACAGATCTACACAGGATGCCATTAACATCATTCTCAACTACATCCACATAAACACAAAACAAAGAAACAGGACAGCCCTGGTTGCAAAAGACGTTGAAAAACCTCTTGACACAGTCTGGCATGTAGGTCTCAAACACAAACTCTGCACTAACTTTAACCTGCCTCTCACTACTCGTAAACTCCTCTGCAACTTCCTTGACGGCCGCACCATGAGAATCAAATTCCAAGGCTGCAACTCTGACTACTTCACACTAAATGCTGGAGTACCCCAGGGATCTGTCCTCTCCCCTACCCTCTACATTTTATATACTAACAACATTCCAACACCTGTATACCACAACTCCATCACACTAGCCTATGCAGACGACATTACACAACTCACCACTCACGCCAATATAGATACACTCTCACACAAAACACAAAATGAGGTCGACAGGATTGCCATCTGGGAACAAAAATGGAGGATCAAATCCAATGCAGCAAAATCCAGCATTACATATTTTAACTATAGGAAACGTGATCCTCCATTACCTGTCGAGCCTAGAACAGCTGACACCCGCACCTACATCCCCATCACACAATCTGTCACAGTCCTTGGCATTAATCTTTACTACCTTCTTTGCTTACACAGACACATTCACTCAAAGCATGCAGTAGCTAGTAAGGCCCTTGCGGGCCTCTACAAGCTGCAACATGCCTCCCAACGCACCAAACTACACCTCTACAAATCCCTAATACTTCCGCTGATAACTTACTCTCCTCTAGCCCTCTCTCTTGCAGCCAAAACAAACTTACTTAAACGGCAGCGTGTCCAGAACAAGGCTCTGCGCTGGGTGCTTGATGTCAGATGGGAGGAGTTTGCCACAAGCGAGTCTCTCCATTCCCAGTTAGACATCCCTGCGCTGAATCTGTACTGGAAATCGCTCAGTGACAGACAGATAGACAAACTTGAGACACGACATGACTACTGGACCTCTCTCCTTGACGAAGACATTCGCAGACCCACAAACCAACACAACCTTTTCTACTCCTTGTATGATCCTGCTCCTAACCCTATTTTCAAATAACCTTTGGATTCTATGACAGGTACCTTGAGCTGTTCGTCCCTCTAACCCACTTTAGCCTTAGCTGCTGGGTTAAGCCCTGGCTCAATTTCTACACACTTCTCTAGTGCTAATTTTTGCCTGTCCCGTCTTCCCCGTTCACCCCACAGGAGTCTCACCAACAGGAGAGCCTGCTATTCCTGTTATCAAGTCTGTTCCACGATCGCCTTAGCTGCTTGGTTAAGCCCTGGCTCTATTTCTACGACTAAGAAGACTCCTCTCCAGCGCTATTCTTCGTCTGTACCGTCTTCCCCGCTCATCCCATTGGGATCTTACCTGAACTTATTCATTCATTCATTCGTCCTGTGTGTTAGTGTGACTTTGTAAATGGTCCAAGTCGGACCGAAACGTCGTCGTAAGCTCCTCTCTTTTTTATATGTGCAGGTTGTGTATGTATTGTTCCAGTCACGGTATTGTGCTATTTTTGTTATTTATGGACCCCGCAGGTAAGCGTCTTATTCTTTCTAACTTTTTAAATGTTCTTCCTTATTTAAACCCCTCTTTCGTTCTTATGAGGTTGCTCTTATTGCCACCAGGCGTCGTAAGAATCAGCTTCGCTTTCTCCGTGACTGTCTTGCTGAGCTGGTTCTACCCTTCCATCTCCCATTTCCTGAAACCCAACCCATTGGGCACTCCCTTTCCTGATCATGCCCGTCTCCTACTTCAACAGCTCATTATTTCTACTAAGTCTCAGGTTGAAGATGCCTTCTTTACTCTCCGTCAGCGTCAACATGTTCTCTTTGCTTCTCTTCCATAAGATCTCTGTAACCTTCTCACTACAATCGCTTTTGACAATGCTCGCCTGAATTCACAAATGCATTCTTCTAAACTACAGAACAAACTTCTATGTCTCATCTCAGATAGCCCTTGGTCCATATTCTTCCTTACCGACTGTGTTACTAATCTGTCTTCTGTCACACTCTCCAAACATGAGCTTAAACTGCTTGGTTTTGGTCTTTCCTTTGCCACTTCACCTGCCCCTCGAGCTGGTATTGACATGATTAGCTCTTTTGATTCTTTTCGTCAGTCTCCCTTTCGTAATAATAATCTTCCTGATTTATCCACTTTTCGTGGGGCTCTCCTTCCTGCTCTTGATAGCCTGTTTTCTAAGAACCATCACCTTCCTCGCCGCTATCAACTTGCCCTTTCTTCTCTTAAATCCAACGCTAACACTGTCATACTCGCTTCTGACAAAGGTAATTCGGTAGTTATCCTTGATCGAGAGGATTACCTCCGTAAAGCCGATGTCTTGCTCTCTGACTCACGTACCTACACTCCTCTCGTTTCCAACTCTCTCTCTCTCCTTCTGACTTTAACCTTGTTCAACGTTTTCGTGTCATCTGTCCCTCTCTGCCCTATTTCTATGGCCTTCCCAAAACTCACAAACCTGATATTCCTCTGCGTCCCATCATATCTTCTAGAGGTTCTGTCTCTTATTCTCTTGCTTCTTGGCTAGCCAAAACCCTCACTCCCTTTCTTGGTACTTTTTCTCCTGCCCACCTTCGTCACTCTCAAGACTTCATCGAACGGGTTCGCTCTCTCCCGACCTGTAAGATGCTTAGTCTTGATGTCGGGTTCCTCTTCACTAATGTCTCTCTGGACGATGTCCTTAATTTTCTCAGAGAGAAGACCAATGAAGGGTTACTTCATCTCCCTATACCTACTGATGTCTTTCTTGATCTTATCCGTCTTTGTGTGGACTCTAATTCCTTTTCTTTTCAAGGTAAATATTATTCTCAAACCTTTGGTGTCGCCATGGGCTCTCCTCTATCTCCTGTTCTTGCTAATCTTTACATGGAATACTTCGAGACTGTTCTTCTAATATTGATGTACGTCCTTCACTCTGGCTCCGCTATGTAGATGACATCTTTGCTCTTTGGCCTCATGACTCAAGTCTCTTCCAACCATTTCTTGATGCTCTTAATAATCTTGCCCCTTCCATTAAGTTTAAAGCTGATTGGGAATCTAATTCTTTGCTTCCTTTCCTTGATGTTCATGTCCACCGCTCAGTTACAGGTTTTGCCTTTTCCGTGTACCGCAAGCCTATGCACAGTGGCATGTACATTCACTACTTTTCTTATCATGCCTCCTCTGTCAAGAAAAGTGTTCTTATCTCCCTCTTTCTCCGTGTTCTCTGCATTTGTGATCCTCAGTTCCTTGAAGCAGAAATTTCCACTCTTCATAATTCATTTTCCCGCCTTGGCTACCCTTCCCATTTCATTGACTCTGCTTTCTCTCGTGCCAAACGGACTTTCTTCTCTCCTAAACCCTCTACTCCTGGGAACTCTCCTGTCCTCTGCCTTCCCTACATCTCTGGTCTCTCTAATCTCAACAACTCTCTCCGTTCCTTAGACATCAAACTTACCTTTCGCCAGACTAACACTCTTCGCACTAATCTTGTTCATATCTTCCCTCCCTCTATAGATTCTCCTGGTGTCTACTCTATTTCTTGCTCCTCCTGTCCTCTTCAGTACTTTGGAGAAACTGGCCGATCTCTTTCTGACAGACTTAGGGAGCACAAAAATAGTGTTAGGCTTGCCGACACTAATAATGCTCTTTTCTGTCATGTCAGAGATCACAGTCATCCTATTGACTGGTCTTCTGCTAAAACTGTCTACCCTACGTCCAACTTTCACAGTCGCCGTCTTGTTGAATCCTCCCTTATACACAACTTTCCCTGTATGAATCTTAGCATTGGCTTTGTCTCTGTAGATGCTTTCCTCTCCCATTACATTGTTAAATGCTCCAAACTTCAGAACACCCGTGACTTAACCTGATTCCTTTCCCTTCTATCTCTTCCCCCTTCTCCTCTTTCTCCTTTCTCCTCTGTGTTTTCTTTCTTTTCTTTTGCCTTGTATTTGTCCTTCTTTATTTTATTTTATTTTCATTTCCCCCCTCTGTGTTCTTGTCCTACCCTATGCGGGCCGCCAGCTTCATTGCAGTGCTCCTTTCCTAGAATATGACTGACTCCACTACTACTACTACCACTACTACCTCCATTATTACCCCTCCACCACTTTCTTGTGCCCTCCCCTGTCTGCCTGCCTATAAATACCCCTTCTTCCTGTCCTTTGTGTTAGTGTGACTTTGTAAATGGTCCAAGTCGGACCGAAACGTCGTCGTAAGCTCCTCTCTTTTTTATATGTGCAGGTTGTGTATGTATTGTTCCAGTCACGGTATTGTGCCTTTTTTGTTAAATTCACTCTTAGTGTAATTTTTAAAGTAAACTATTATCATTGAAATTAAGAGTTAAAGTGTTCGAACAAGTCATTTCTTGATGTTTTATATTCTTTCTAAGCTATATTTTTTGTCTGTGCAATTTTTATTGATTTTTTTTCAACAAGTCAGCCGTCTCCCACCGAGGCAGGGTGACCCAAAAAGAAAGAAAATCCCCAAAAAGAAAATACTTTCATCATCATTCAACACTTTCACCACACTCATACATAATCACTGTCTTTGCAGAGGCGCTCAGATACGACAGCTGAGAATAGTCCCTCCCAGCTGTCACTATCTTTAAAGTGCAGGCATTGTACTTCCCATTTCCAGGACTCAAGTCCAACTAAATCAATTAACTGGTTTCCCTGAATCCCTTCACAAAATGTTACCCTGCTCACACTCCAACAGCTCGTCAGGTCCCAAAAACCATTCGTCTCCATTCACTCCTATCTAACACGCTCACACATGCTTGCTGGAAGTCCAAGCCCCTCACCCACAAAACCTCCTTTACCCCCTCCCTCCAACCTTTTCTAGGACAACCCCTACCCCACCTTCCTTCCCCTACAGATTTATACGCTCTCCAAGTCATTCTACTTTGATCCATTCTCTCTAAATGACCAAACCACCTCAGCAACCCCTCTTCAGCCCTCTGACAAATACTTTTAGTAACTCCACACCTTCTCCTAATTTCCACACTCCGAATTTTCTGCATAATATTTACACCACACATTGCCCTTAGACAGTACATCTCCACTGCCTCCAGCCTCCTCCTCGCTGCAGCATTTGCAACCCATGCTTCACACCCATATAAGAGTGTTGGTACCACTATACTTTCGTACATTACCTTCTTTGCCTCCATGGATAACGTTTTTTGTCTCCACAGATACCTCAACGCACCACTCACCTTTTTTCCTTCATCAATTCTATGGTTAACCTCATCCTTCATAAACCCATCCGCTGACACATCAACTCCCAAATATCTGAAAACATTTACTTCTTCCATAATCCCTCTCTCCAATGTGATATCCAATTTTTCTTTATTTAAATCGTTTGATACCCTCATCACCTTACTCTTATCTATGTTCACTTTCAACTTTCTACCTTTACACACTCTCCCAAACTCGTCCACTAACCTTTGCAACTTTTCTTTAGAATCTCCCATAAGCACAGTTTTTATTGATATATTGACTAATTCTGCAAATTATTTTAATTGTGCAATTTGTTTGTCCTGCAGTGATTATTTTTCTTTTCATAATTTTTATACTGTTATTTTTGTGCTCAATTTTGTTCAGTAATTGACAATACTTTCTTAAAGAACGATACATTATAATTCAGTTCAATAATCTCAGTATATTAATAACTGAGTGTCCTATTTCCTATTTTATTATTTTATTTGTGGTTATCATTGCATAAGACTTTTTGTTTTGTTTTTGTGTCATCTTTAGAAAATTTATTTTCCCAGCATATTTCCAATTGCATACAATTTATTGATCTTATTTTATTATTTTTGCATTGATCTACAATTTTTATTATCAAATTTCGTTATTGAATTGAGAGTAAAGACAGCTCACTTTTGAAATTAATTCAAATTACAGCAATATTTCCCTTTTCTTGAATTATCAACGTATTTCCTTATCTTTGTCAAGTAAATTTCAGTTAGTTTTCTTTTCTCACTCAGTGTCTTATAAGTTTTATTTATGCAGTTAGTTAAGCATCTTTATTTTCAGTTTACTTAAAAATTTGTCGTATACTTTTCTTTGTTATTCTTTGCTTTCATTGTCTTTGTGTAATTTCTCTGAAATCATGTCTCAACTTCCTTTGAGCAATGCCAGCAGTGCCAGCAGTGCCAGCGATGCCTTAGTTAATAACGTGTTTCCGTAAGACACCTGATGTCCCTGTTCACCCATCAGTATAAAATGGGTACCTGGGTGTTAGTTGACTGGTGTGGGTTGCATCCTGGGACAAAACTGACCTAATTTGCCCAAAATGCTCAGCATAACAAGCGGCTTTCTATATAGTAGTATGTCATTGATGTCAGTTAGGTCTGTATACCTTGTACATGTACTTGTAGTAAATAAAGATATTATTATATTATTATTAAAGAAAGTTTTGCTTGATCACCAGCTGTTGTAAACATCCTTCTTACACTGCCTGACTTTGAGAATTTTACTAAGTGGTCAGAGTATGAGAATTTGATTCGTTCTTTTCTTGTACCAATCACAGATTCCGATCCATATATTATCCTTAAGGAAATAGTGATTCAACACCTATGCCAGGTGAATCATTAAGTGACTTTGCGATTCGATTATCAAAACTTTTGTCATCATTTATTAGCAGTACAATCTTCAGATTGTATATCTGAAGATTGTAAACAAATCACAGCAGAATTTGGTAAATTGGCAGCTTTTGGAACTATCAAGGAATTAATGCCGCCTGCTTCCTTGTATGCTTATAACTCCAACCCTCCAACTGTAAATATGGAACCACTCGCAGTCCTTGTCCATGTACGTGCCATGTATGCCCCTGGTACCTTTCCCTACATCAAACCTACATTAACTACTATGAATCCCTCAGCACCACCCCTTGTTTGTGTAACAACGAAAGGTCCTGATAACAGTCAGTCACCTCAGTCGTCCAAGGCTAATGTCACAAGTAGTCGCTTTCCTCGTAGTGCTCCAAGTGCAGTCAGTAACCACAGCAGTAGAACTTGTTATAACTGTGGTTATCGAGGTCACACTGCAGTTAATTGTACAAGTGGTCAAAATAAAAAGCGTCATTCTGACGATAACTCTCAAACCAACCTGCAGTACTGCACTTTCCATAGAATACATGGACATGATACATCTGAGTGTAATGCTCTCTACAATAATAGGTACTCTAGATCCTTCTGTGGCCATTCCTACCGCAGAACCAGGAGAGGCAATAGAGGTTGTGGTTCTCAGAATAACCAGCCCCAGTCAACCCGTCCAGTGGTGACAGTAGATCATAATGAATACTCCCTCAATGTTCACAATTCCTTCAATGCCTTATGCAGTCTCGAGGAAGACAGTCTCATTGATGATGTTGCTTCGCATGTTTTTGACAAAGATATTTTTGGGGATGCAGTGGAAGGAACCCTCTCTGATGATGACCCTCACTCTTGTTTGCTTGTTAATTTCAACATAACAATACATTCCTTGCTAAAAGCATCTGTTCTAAATGCGCCCGTTCATGTGTTCATGTACTCTGGTGCGCAAGTCAATATTATCAGATCTGGTTTGTTTAAGAATAAACAGTTACACCGTGTCCTCGTAGAACCAACTCATGTGTCCACTGTCCACCCTTAGTGGTGTGGCTGGTTCTAGTCTACGTGTCCGAGGTCAGACTTCCCCCACTTTACTGCTTCCTTCCTTGTTGTCGACCAGATTAATTTCCCTGGTGATCTTTTACTGGGATTTGCTTCCATGAGAGATTTACAAATTATGCTTGATCCTTATCAATGGCGTGCCCGAATTGATGACTTGATGGTACCATTTTGGTGCTACCAGCTTGGATCCAAGATCTGTCATACTGCTGCAGAGTACGAAGTTAAGATTAAGTCTTTACAGACTTGTGCATTTTCTAGTAACATAACCAAGCAGTCAGGCGCTAGTAATCTTGTCATTCCTGTCTGTGATCCAATTCCTACAAGTTCAGGTATGCAAGATAGTGTACAGTTGCCTCAGGTGTCAGAGGAACCTCTGACAACCTTGGGTACTGAGCCTATCCCTGCATTGACTGCTAGTTCAAGTGGTAGTTCCTCCACAGGGTACGCATTGTCGGAAAACGACTACTTGAAACTAGAAATGCTATCTCTTGTTGATGTCACAGGCCGTCTGCAGAAAGATGTTTCTGTTGTGGGTAGTGCACTCACTAGTGTCTGTTGTTGTCCCTCATGTTCCAGATGGTGATAACGTCCTAGTCGACAGTGATTCATGCAAGATAAAAGGTTTGTACATCGAGCCATCATTACAAGTTCTAACACTTTGGTCACAGATTCGCTCAGAGCGAACACCATCATTGTTGACCTTGTTCACTATCCTTTCCCTGTTCATGTAAGGGTGAGTTGTCACCTGACCAGTGGGTCGGTGCTATTTAACCGGGAAGAGTCCATCCACTCCACCGAGTCTATCCACTCAACCAGTAGAGGAGAAGGACTTAGCTTCCACTGACTTCCCAGACGTGGTCAAGCATTTGTTGTATCTGTTGAACAAACGTCGTAGAGCTATTGCCCTTTCCAGGTGAGGAGATGGGTATAATGAACCTATTGTCCCATCGTATTCCTCTTGAACCTGGTACCAGACCTATTTATGTACCTGCGTACAGAATGCCTCATTCACAAATTGATGTCGCAGAAGAATTGATCAATAAGATGCTTGATGATGGTGTTATCGCACCTAGTAATTCACCCGAATGTGCCCCCGATCCTAGTACCTAAGAAGAATGGTACTTGGTGCCTGGTGACCGCCTTAGGAAAGAATGGAAAAAAAATTCCAGATCACTTCCCACTTCCTGTACTTGGCAACCTTATGCAATATTGGAGATAACAAAGTTTTTCGACCCTAGACTTGGTACAAGGGTTTGGGCAAGTCCCCCTCCACGAGGACAGCCAAGAGATAACCGCATTCCCCACTCCTACAGGTCATTATCATTTCCTCAAAAAGGCCTTTGGTTTATGCCCTCACCTATCACCTCGAGGCTCATGACGAATATATTTAGAGGCCTCATAGGTAATGTACTCATGGTGTACTTGATGACATAATTGTCATGTCCGAAGATGTGGAGACACACCTGAGAAGACTTGATGTAAAGTAAAGTAACTGCAGTATTAAATTTTCCATCTCCGAAGACTGCTGATGCCGTAAGATCCTTTTTGGACATAGCAGGTTTTTATAGATCTTTCATTGTAATTTTCTTTTTATAGCAGCTCCTCTAACTGAGTTGTTTAAGAAAGATGCTCCATACGTTTGGGCCTTCCGTCAAGAATGAGCATTTCAAACTCTCAAGAAAAGCTAACATCTGCTCTATTTTGAAATTCCCAGATTTTTCTAAGCCTTTCTATCTAACAACTGATGCTAGTTCTATTGGCATAGGTGCCGTCCTAGCTCAGAAGACCGATAGCAAATACAACGCAGTTACACTTGCAAAGGCTGAACGTAATTACACAGTAACT
>WNWK01029786.1:0-24076 GCA_009830355.1 Cherax destructor
ATATAAGTCACTTCTTCCCCATATGCTGTATTTTTTTCAAGATTGATGGACTGATTAAATCGTTTCCCAGGCTGAGGGACTGATTATCAAACTCCTTGTGATCATCATTTCTTCGTTACGGGACTGACTAATATCCCCAAAGGGGTTGACGTGTCCAACTTATGAACTTGTGGCTCTGAACAATTCATAAAAAGAAACCCATAATCATTAAGAACTTAGGGGAGACATACTCCCCCAAGTTCCTCACAAAAAAAACAGAAGGAATTTTGTAATGAGATCCTTGAGAAGTTGTTTACTATGTATAAGATCGATAAGTCCACTATCTTCCGTCACCATCCCCAAAAGGCCCCCAAAAAGGGAAAACAGCAAAGTACTCAATGTTTTAAACATTAACTAAGAGTTAAACCTGGGATGAAACAATCCTGATGTCAGTGTACAATTCAGCATACAATGCGTTATAGGAGACCCCCCAATTATGCCTTGTGGGGTGGGGTAAATCCCCCCCATGAGTTGCCGAACTCAGTAGATCTAACAAAAACAATGATGATTTTAAACGCGACACATAGATCGAGGTTTTTTTAGAAGAATCAAAAGCTTTGAAAGTCAACAGTGAATTTATAAAGCTAAAATGCTAAACAAAGCCAAACAATATTAAAGTTGGCATAAGTCATGTTTAGTAAGATCCATTATGGCTTCAGTGTGATCTAAAGTATGATAAATATTCTCTTGTTTTGTATTTTTTGGATTGTATTGAATTGTTGCTGATGTTCATTCAACATCTGGCGTCAGTTCATCCTGTGTTTGCTGCCTGTCCGAGATTAGGTGGCAGCAAGTAGGGGAGCTGTTGTCTTTCACTGGGGTTGGGGGTTTTCACAATTTGGGGTTTAAAACAACTCATGCAACAAAATACACACACAACACACAACATACAAAACACACACACACACACACACACACACACACACACACACACACACACACACACACACACACACACACACACACACACGAGCCCCCGGTTCAACAAAGGTGTACAAGGGAAAAAATAAGTAACAGTGAATAAAACAACCACAAATAGGTTTAAAAAATTGAGTACACTCACACACCCCACACACAGGGGGCCCGGGCGAGTCTTGACCCCTGCAACTACAATTAGGTGAGTTAGGTGAGTACACACACATATACACACACATACACACATACACACACAAAATGAAACAATAGGAAAGGTGACTGACCCAGCTGGCAAATTTTCTGAGAATAGGGGGTTTGCAAGGGAATTTTCCGGCCAGTAAGTAATTTAAACAGTTACTCAAACAGGATCCTCAGAAACAAGACAAAAGGAATTCAGAGACCGGAGGTTATTTTTCACAGAACAGGGAAGAAAGACAAAACTGAAAGAAGGGGAGACAAGGGGGAAGAAAATGGACGGGAGCCCAGATAGGGGGGTTTAATAAAATTCAGATTTTCCCCCCAACCCTGGCAACAAATAAACCAAAAAACCAAACCCCAAAACACCGCCTCCCAATGTTCACCACCTCTTCAACTCCCCTTCACCCAACCCCATTTTTCCCATCGATCTCCATTTTAAACCCAACTCCCCCAACGGTTTTTAGAAAAGAATTAAAAGGTTTTTGTTCAAATCAGATGGTATAACAAATAAATGTAGGGAAAAAAGAAAAAGGGAGCATCCCCAGACATAGCACCCCCTTTAAAAAACCCCCGGATGATCGATAATTTTTTAGGATATCAAATCCTCGGGAAAAGTAGGGGGAGCAGAGGGGGGGGGAAATCCATTAAGCGGTGGGGTTTGGGAATGGAAAGATGGGGGGGAAAGGACTTTAGTAGAAAAAATTCATCGGGGGCCCGGGGGGAAATTCTTAAGTAAAACCCCCCCAGAAACTCAGGGGGAAAGAAAGAATATGACGAGACAACAGGCAATGGGGGGCCACTACCCGAGGTACCCAGAAGCCCCCACATGGGGGAAAAAGTTTAGTTATGGGTGATTTCAATCAAAAAAGAGATTGATTGGGAAAACCCTAGACCCCCGGGGGGGTCTGAATCATGGAGAGCCAAGATGATGGATGTGGTACTGGAAAACCCCCGCATCAACTTTTGGGGGAACACTACCAGAGAGAGGGGGGGGAGACCCAAAGACTGGCCCTAGTATTCACCTTGAGTAGTTCGGACATCGAGGATATCACTATAAAAACCCCTTGGAGCTAGTGATATTTGGTTTGTTTTGATTATATAGTTGAGCTAAAGTGGAGGGGGAGCAGGAAAGGAAGGGAGAAACGAAACTACAAAGGGGGACTACGGCATGGGGAACTTCCACAAGCGTTCAGTGGGGGGAAAAGGGTGGGAAAACCGAAAAAGAAATGATGGAATATGCAAAGGGGAGGGGAGGTTTGCCCCCAAGGGGGAAAAATTAGTAATGGGAAGACCAAAGAGTCCTTGGTTCCCCCAGGGGTGGGGAGGAAAAAGTAAGTGTAATAGAGAAGGGAAAAAAGAAGAAGACAAGGTCCCAGGAAAAAAAAGAGATTAGGAAGACCCAAAACAATATGCACAGGTAAGAAGGGGCCACGACAATATGAAAATGATAAAATAAAAAAGTCAAGTCTAGAAGCTTTAAAAGCCACATCAGGGGGAAAACAACAGTAAAGGACCAGGTAATCAGGCTGAGAAAGGAAGGGGGGGAGTTCACAATAAACGACCAAGAGGTATGTGAGGAGCTCAATAGAGATTTAAAAGAAAGGGAGACAGGAAGGACTCCAGGAATTCAGAATGGGAGGTATACCAACAAGTGCGGGATAAATACACAAAACCCGGGAGGGGTGAAGAAGCTGCTATTGAACGTACCTCAGGGTGGACCGGAAACATTTCTCCGTGGGTCCTTAGAGCAGAATGTTTGTTCCCACTAACACAAATCTTCAACACATCCATTAAAAAATAAACACATAAGCAGTATAATGTGATCCTTTATTGACAACGTTTCGCCCAGATCTGTCTGTGACTGATAAACCCCACTGCGTGGGCAAAACGTTGTCAAAAAAGGGACCCTTCTGCTTATGTTTTTTTTATTTGGTTTTTTTATACCTTTTATTTCCACATCCATTGAAACGGGGCAACTACCTGGGCGGGAAGAAGGCAAATGTAGCCCCAAATTTTTTAAGAAAGGAGACAGACACGAGGCATTAAATACAGACCTGTGTCACTGACTTAAGTAGCAAATAAAGGAAAATATCATCAGGAGGAGAGTGGTGGAGCACCTAGAAAGACACAAGCTTATAAACGAAAACCAGCATGGTTTCAGGAAGGAAAATCCGGTGTCACAAACCTACTGGAGTTTTATGAAAAGATAACAGAAGAAGCCCAAGAGAGGGGTGGGACCATTTTTTTGGACTGCAAAAAGGCGTTCGACACAGTTCCTCACAATGATTTGCAAAAGCTAGGGATCAGGACACGTAACAGGAAAAGCCTGCAATGGATCAGAAATATCTGACAGGGGAACAACGAGTCATGGTACGTGACGAGATGTCGGGTGGGCACCTGGAGTGGGGCCAAAGGGTATCCTAGGACCTGTACTGTTTTTGGTATATGTGACATAAGGGAAAGGGGATAGACCAGAAGTGCCCCTGTTTGAGAGATGTGAAGTTAATAAAAGTAAATCAGTCGAGGATCAGGGGACTACAAAAACCGGGACAGGCTGCAAGCCTGGTCCAGTAACTGGCCCCTTGAATTTAACCCTGCCAAATGAAAAGTCATGAATATGGGGGAAGGGGAAAAGAAGACCGCAGACAGAGATAGTCTAGGGGGCCCAAAAACTGCAAACCACACCAAAAAAAAGATCTTGGGGGAGTATAATCCCGAGCACATCTCCTGAGGCACACATCAATCAATAACTGCTGCAGCATACGGGGGCTGGAAACCTAAGAATACCCCAAAATCACAAAGGGAATCATTCAAGACTCTGTATACCATATGTGGCCCATACTGGGTATCGCACCAGTTTGGCCCACACCTGGTAAAGCACGTCAAGAAATTAGAGAAAGTGCAAGGTTTCCAAGCTAGTCCCAGAGCAAAGGGGATTGTCCTACGAAAAAAGGTTAAGGAAATCGGCCTGACGACACTAGAGGACAGGAGGGTTAGGGAGACATGATAACGACATATAAAAATCAGGAATAGATAAGGTGGACAGAGACAAGATTTTCCCAGGGGGGGACACAGAAAAAAGGGGTGACAATTGGAAGTTAAAGACTCATAGCGTTATGTTGGGGTATTTTTCATATAGAGTTGTCAGGAAGTGGAATACCAAAAAGTGACGTAGTGGAGGCAGGAACCCATAGTTTTAAGACTATTGATAAAACTCATGGAGCAGGGGGAAAAAAGGGCCAGTAGCAATCAGTGAAGAGGCGGGCCGGAGCTATGACTCGCCCCTGCAACCCAAAGGTGGTACAAAAGGTGAGTACACTACTGGGGCGGGGGCCCGGGCAAGTAGCCCCTGCAACCACAATTGGGGGAGTCACACCACACACCCCCACAAAACACTCCCCAAATCACAACACCTCACAACACACTCCAAAAACACTATCCACACTCACAACACACTCATAACACACACCCACAACACACTCATCACACACACTCTCACACACACTCACAACACCTCATCACACACTCACAACACACTCATAACACACACACCCAAAAAAACTAAAACACACCTCACAAAACACTCATAACACACACACTCACAACACACTCTCCACTCATAAACACACCCAAACACACTTAAAAAACACACTACAAACACTAAACACACATACTCACAACACCTCATAACACAACACCACAACACACTCCCCCCCTAAAAAACTCATAAACCCACTCACAACCCTCAAACACACACACTCAAAACCCCTCACACACACTCACAACACCTCTCACACACACTCCAAACACCTCACACCACTCCCCACACTCTCCCCCCCTCCAAAAAATCAAAAACACATCTCCCCACACTCACAACACCTCTAACACACACTCCAACACTCATAAACACTCAAAACTCACAACACCCCAAAAAACCTCAAACACACACACTCACAACACACTCTCACACACACTCACAACACCTCATAACACACACCCCTAAAAACACTCCCAAAACCTCATAACACACACACTCACAACACACTCAAACACACTCAAACACACCTCACAACACCTCAAACACACACACCCCACCTCATAACACACACCTCCCCCTCATAAACCCCCTCACAACACCCTAAAAAACACACTCACAAAAACCCCTCCCCACCTCACAACACACCCCTAACACACACCTCCAACACACCTCACACACACCACAACCCTCTAAACACACACACTCACCACACTCAAACACACAATTTTACCTCCCCACTCACAACACACTCATCACACACACTCACAACACACACTCACAACACACTCATAAACACCTCACAACACCTAACACCCTCACAACACACTCATAAAAAACATTCACAAACACACACTCACAACACACTCTCACACACTCACAACACAAACACACACCTCACAACACACTCATAACACACTCCACCATAACACACTCCAAAAACACTCAAACACACACACTCACAACACACTAATAACACACTCACAACACACACTCACAACACACTCACAACACACACTCACAACACACTCAAAAACACCTCCAACCCTCATAACACACACACACTCCAAAAACACTCATAACACACACACTCACAAAACCTCTAAAACACACTCCCCCTCTTAAAAACCCCTCACAACACACTCTAAAACCACTCCAAACACCAAAAACACACACTCATAAACACACTCACAACACACTCAAAAACACACACTCACAACACACCTCCCCCACTCCCCACTCTCCCCACACACTCACAAAGCCTCATAACACACAAACACTCACAACACACTCTCACACACACTCACAACACACTCATAACACACACTCCGCCTCATAAACACAAACACTCACAACACACTCATAAACACACACTCCAACACACTCATAACACACACACTCCCACACTCATAACCCAAAAACCCCACAAACACTCAAAAACACCCACAAACACTCATAAAAAACACTCACAACACACTCATAACAAACACTCCCAAAAACCCCATAACACACACCTCACAACACACTCATAACACACACACTCCCAAAAAAACTCATAACACACACACTCCCAAAACACTCTAAAACACCCCAAACACTCATAACACACACCTAAAAACACTCCACACACACTCACAACACACTCTCACACACTCCAAAAACCTCATCCCACTCACAACACACTCATAAACACACTCACAACACCTCTAAAAACACTACAACCACCCCCAAAGTTCCAACCTCACAACAGAATCTTCCTAACCAGTCATTAACTGGTAACCCCAAAGCTGAGACGCAATACAGATTGTGGTTACTACCAGGCATTTGTGGTTTGTCTAGTTTCTACAAGAGACAGGGGTCGAACCAGGAACACTGAGAACCCTTATTGAATTACTGGGGAAGTAGGTATCGGTGGTACCTACTGACCTGGTAAGTAGGTAATGTCGGCAAAAATCTGGAAAAAAAGGTGGGACGTGCACTGGGCATCACCCCAAAAAGGCCCGGGCCCCATGACCCGAAGAATGCAATTCTTCTTCTTCTT
The DNA here is from genome assembly GCA_009830355.1 of Cherax destructor. NCBI lineage: Eukaryota > Metazoa > Arthropoda > Malacostraca > Decapoda > Parastacidae > Cherax > Cherax destructor. Next base: position 6,729 of record WNWK01029786.1, read on the forward strand.
AACTATTTAGCCTGAAGTATGTTTCTTTCAGTCCCTGGGGGCCCGTTACCCAAAACTGTCAGGCACACCAACTGAAGCCATCTTGGCACACCAACTACAAAAACCATACTGTAGGACACCAACTACAGAAGTACTGTCAACCCCCCAACTACAAACCATCTTTAGGCACAACCTCAATAAGCCATCTGTCAGGCACACCAACTACACGAAGCCATACTGTGGCCCCAACTACAAAAACTTCTTCAGGCCCCAACTACACGAAGCCATACTGTCAGGCACAATAACTACACGAACCTTGTCAGGCAAACTACAAAAACCATACTGTCAGGCACACCAACTACACGAAGCCATCTGTCAGGAACACCAACTACAAAACAATGAACAAACTAAAAGGGCCATCTTCGGACACTAACTACACGAAGCCATACTTCAGGCACACCAACTAAAAAACCATACTTCAGGCACACCAACCCCGAACCCTATGTCAGGACACCAACTACACGAAAAACGTCGACCCCTAAAGCCATCTGTCAGGCCCCAAATACACAAGATATTTCAGGCACCCAACTACACAAAGCCATATGAGGCACACCAACTACAAAACCATAATTCGGGCAACCACACGAAAAAAATTAGGCACCCCAAATCCCGGAGCCATACTGTCAGGCACACCACTACAAGCCTACTGTGGCACAAACAAAAAACCATACGTCGGCCCAAAACACACGAAGCCATACTGTCAGGCACACCAACTAAAAGGGCCATACTGTCAGGCACACCAACTCCCAAAACCATACTTAGGCACCCCTAAAAGGGCCATCTTCAGGCACCCAACCCCGAAACCATCTGTCAACACAACTACAAAAGCCATACTGTGGCACCCAACCAAACCATACTGTAGGAAAAACCAAACCATACTTCGGCCCCCAACTACAAAACCATCTGTCAGGCACCCAACTCCCGAAGCCCCCCGTGGAACACCAACTACAAAAGCCATACTGTCAGGCACACAAACTAAAAGGGCCATCTGTCAGGCACCAAATCACGAAGCCTCTGTCAGGCACCCCAACTACAAAAGCCATACGTCAGGCACACCAACTACACAAGCCATACTGTCGGGCACACCAACTACACGAAGCCAAACTGTCAGGCACCCAACTAAAAAACCATACTGTCAGGCACACCAACTACAAAGCCTCTGTCAGGCACACCAACTCCCGAAGATCTGTCAGGCACACCAACTAAAAGGGGCCATCTGTCGGCCACCAATACAAAGCCAATGTCAACCCCAAATCACGGAGCCATCTGTCGGCCCCCCAACTACAAGCCATACTTCGGCCACCAACACAAAAGCCATCCAGGCACACCAACTACACGAAGCCATACTGTCAGGCACAAACTAAAAGGGGCCATACTGTCAGGCCACCAACTAGACCATATAGGCACACCAACTAAAAGGGCCATCTGTCAGGCACACCAACTACAAAACCATACTGTCAGGCCACCAACTACAAGAAGCCATCTGTCAGGCACACCAACTCCCGAAGCCATACTGTGGCACACCAACTAAAAGCCATATTGAAACCCCACGAAGCCATCTGTCGGCCCCAACTCGGATCTGTCAGGCACACCAACTCCAAAACCATCTGTCAGGCACACAAATCAAAAATCCCTTTCAGGCACACCAAAAAGAAGCCCTGTAAAACCCCAACTAAAAAAGCCTACTGTCAGGCACAAACTACACGGCCATACTGTCAGGCACACCAATTTACGAAGCCATACTTCAGGCACCCAACTACAAGAAGCCATACGTCAGTCACACCAACTCCCGAAGCCATCTGTCAGGCCCCCCTTGAAGCCATCTGTCAAAACTAAAAGCCTCTGTCAGGCACACCAACTCCCGAAGCCATACTGTCGGCACCCCAACTACACAACAAAATTTGGACCCACTCAAGAAGCCATACTGTCAGGCACCCAACTACAAGAAGCCATACCGTCAAACCCCTCACAAACCATCTTCAGGCCCCCCAACCCAAAAGCCATCTTCGGGACACCCTAAAAAGAACTGTCAGGCACCCAACTACAAAGCCATTTCAGGCACACCAACTCACAACCCATATTCGGCACACCAACTACATGAAGATACTTAGGCCCCCCTCCCGACAATACTGTCAGGCACACCAACTAAAAGAAGCCATACTTAGCACCAACTACAAAAGCCATCTTCAGGCACACCAACTACAAGAAGCTAAATCACTCAGACATTGGGAAACAAACCAGCTAGTTAAAAACCCCTCCAGAGACTGAGTTTTTAGTCCGGATAAAAAAAAACGGGAGGGAAATGAGAAAATACTGCACCTGACTGAGTGGGGCACTGACTGAGTGGGGGCACTGACTGAGTGGAGGCATGACTGATGGAGGCACGAGTGGGGGCCTGTAGTGGAGGCACTGACAGTGGGGGCACTGACAGTGGAGGCACTGACTGAGTGGAGGCACTGACTGAGTGGAGGCACTGACTGGGGGAGGCACAGTCACCCCCCAGAACAACAGATATTAGTGCCAGCAAAAAACCCCCCTACATACCATCGATACAAATTTGTGTTTGAAAAATTTCAGGGTCTAAAACCAAAAAACAAAAAATTCCTTTCAGTTTTTCCCGGCTTTCATAGAAAACATGGAAAACGCAACGTTATGGATGTTACAGATAAAAAAGGCAACGGGGGTTGGCCTTTTTCACGGGCCCAAACTATAAACACCTCAAATGATGTAGTTGAAGTTCTGGCAAAAAGATTGAAAATCAAAACCTTGTCATTGTGGTTGTATACAAGCCCCCGGATGCAACTTTAAAGCGATTCCAGGAACAACCAAATATTGCCACTGTCTGGAAAATTCCCCTACCCCAGCCCAAATCCCTTGTTGCTGGGGGTTTTAACAAGACACAATTGGGGAATGTGGAAAATAATGTTTAGCAGAGGTGCGGGGGTAGGGCGGGGCGGGGGGTCACCCCCGGGGCAGCGCGGGGTCAGCCCAGGCGGCAGCGCAGGGTCACCCCAGGGGCAGCGCAGGGGTCAGCCCAGGCGGCAGCGCAGGGGTCACCCCGGCGGCAGCGCGGGTCACCCCAGGCGGCAGCGCGGGGTCACCCCAGGCGGCGGCGCAGGGTGCCAGGCGGCAGCCGGTCCCCCCAGGCGGCAGCGCAGGGTCAGCCCAGGCGACAGCGCAGGGTCGCCCAGGCGGCAGCCGGGGGACCCGGGGCAGCGGGGGTCACCCCGGGGCGGCGGGGTCAAGGCGGCGCGCGGGGGTCAGCTCGGGGCAGCGGGGGTCACCCCAGGCGGCGGGGGGTCACCGGCGGCGCGCGGGGTCAGCTCAGGCGGCGTGCAGGGGTCAGCTCGGCGGCAGCGCAGAGGTCACCCCAGGCGGCAGTGCAGAGCCCACACACACACATACATCCGGGCTTTTAAATCCCAACAAATTCAACAAGCTAACAAACAGTGGAGCCAACAAGACGGGAAAAGAACCTGCCTCATCATAAAAAAATATAACAGCATCAAAGACCACAACATAACAGAAGTACAGACATGTTTGCACAGAGCTCTAACAAATGTGAAGTCATGGGGATCCTTCCCCAAATTTTTCTTTAAATTGAAAAACATGCATTGGGATCAGATCCATTTTTCCCTAAAAAACAAACTGGGAAGATATCTAAACAACCGGATCTGAATTTTTTGGCTAGAAAAAAATTAACTCTGTGGCACATTATTAAAAAAAAACGAAAAAAATGCAAACTAAAGAGGGGGGCCCCCTATACGGCGGGAAACAAACTAGAGCTGAAAAAAGGGGAGTATATCTAAAAATACAAAGGAGGCACTTGACGGGGGAAATGAAAATATGAACTTTGGAATCATACAGGAAAAAAACACAGGAAGAATTTAAAGCCATAAATGAAAATGAAAAAAAACAAAATATTTATTTTCATGCCAAATCTCGGGAAAAAGGCACATCCAGTGTTGGACCGGCGCTTAAACGAGACTAACGAGAGGGGACCTACGCAGATGACAGCAACGAAATAGTGAGATACTGAAGTCCCAATGTGACTCAGTGTTGAGGAGCCTACCCAGACTAAAGTCCATCCTAAAATAATTTTTTTTGAGCAAGACTAAAATTTTGGTTAATTAAAAAATTCTGATATAATCCTAGCCCCCGGACTTTAAAAAAACGATATGAGATGGCCATCACTCTGTCCCAGGCCCAGACTCATGGAACTTGTGTTCATCAAAAACCCAAAGAAACCCTTTCGAGCCTTAAATATTCTACGGAAGGGAGCATGGACACGGGGGTCATCCACACCCCAAAAAAACAACAGACATAGCCCCACTCCACAAGGGTGCGGTAAAGCAATAGTAAGAACTACAGACCGATAGCACTAACGTCCCACATCAAAAAAATCTTTGAGAGGGTTCTAAGAAGCAAGATCGCCAACCACCTAGATACCCATCAGCAAAACCCCGGGAAACAGGGGTTTTAGAGCAGGTCGTCCTCCCTTTCCCCAGCTACTGGACCACTGACAAGGTCCTGGATGTGAGAGGACAAACAAAATACAGTACTCGCCCCAGTGTTCCACAAGGTACAGTACTGGTTTCCCACTGTTCCACAAGGTTACTGCCCCATGTTCCACAAGCTACAATATTCGCTCCCAGTGTTCCACAAGGTACAGTACTCCTCCATGTTAACAATTTTCCCCCCCAGTGTTCCAAGGCAGTACTCGCTCCCAGTGTTCCACAAGACACAGTATCGCTCCCATTCTGTTCCTCATCCTCATATCGCTGACAAGGTTAAACCCACAGCGCCAAATTCCTTGTGACGATACCAAGTCATAATTTCCTAGAAAACAATACAAGTTCAATAAGTCAAAATTTTTATTACTCTATTATGGAAAATTCGATAAAATAAAAACTGGGTTGGAGAAAAAAAAAACGAATGACAAAAGTGAAGGACCTGGGAGTGATAATTAGAGGATCTTCTTTTAAAAATCACAACAATGTATCTACCGCATCTCTTGGAAAATGATAAGATGGATAATGAGAACCTTCAAAACAAGGGATGGCAAGCTCATGATGATACTCTTGTTTCTTGTTCTTTTGGCTGGAATACTGTGTACACAACTCCCCCCTTCGGCTGGCACACACCTGGAGAATGTACAGAGAACTTTCACGGAAAATAAAGTACAATAAAGCACCTAAATTATTTGGAATAGTTGAAGCCCCTTTACTTGTACCCCTTTGGGAATAGGCGAAAAGAACGGGGTAATATACATTTGGGAAAATTCTAGAGGATAGTCCCAAATCTACACAAAATCCTCCCTTAAAGCAAAAGACCGGCAGGTGATGCAACAATTCCCCAATGAAAAGCAGCGGTGCCACGAGTCCCTGAGAGACAACACAATGTGTCAGGGCCCAAAAGACTGTTCAACAGCCCCCCGCCCAAAAGGGGGGATTAAATAGCCCCCGGGTTGTTTTCAAGAACGCTGGACAGGCACCACGTCGGTTTGCGTGGGGCCCAACAGTAACAGCCTGGTTGATCGGCCCCTGACCCACCACGAGACCTGGTCATGGCCCGGGCCCGGGGGGCGTTGCCCCCGGAACAATCCCCAGGTATACTCTGGTAACTATTGACCTGATAAGTAGGTATCTGGGTACCTACTGATATGGTAAGTATGTATCGGGGGGTACCACGACCGGGAAGTAGGTAATGGGGTTTCTACTGACCTTCTAAGTACTGGGGTACCTGGGGACCGGGTAAGTGGGTTTGGGGGTATATACTGACCAGGTAATTAGGAACTGTAGTAAGTAGTGACAGGGTAAGTTGGAACTAGAGTGTTCCTACGACTTTGAGGTCGGCGACCTACGCCCCCGTAAGAAAAGGGACTGGGATAGTTGAAAAGGTAAGTAGGCTAGAGGGGGCCCACTAACCTGGTAAATAAAGGGAACTGGGGCTACTGAAAGGATGTACTTTTGGTACCTGCTGACCAGGAAGGGGACTGGGGTCCATGACCTGGTAAGCAGGTACTGGGGTATTCTGGGTATACCGAAAGGGGTTTGGGGTCAACGCCCCCGTGGTGGATCAGGGTCTGATTCAAAAAGTTACTGTTGGCTGCCCCAAACTGACGTACGAACCACAGCCCGGGGCCTGTACAGGGCCCGAAGGCAGCCAGGGGTCTTGAAGACAGCCAGGGGGGCTTTGGTAATTCCCCTTTGTATTAGGGACGGGCCCCCCCCATTTGTGTTTTTCTCACAATAATCCACCACCTGGGAAAGGAGGTACTGAGTATGTAGTGACCTGTAATGGTACTTACGAACCTACTGACTTCGTAGGTACTGGGGTATATACCGACTTGGTAAGAAGGTATGGGGTACATAGAGACCCGGGAAAGGGGCTAGCATAATTAGGTGTGATTCGAGAAAAGGGGGAGAAAGGAGATAAGGGTCATTAGGTACTTGTACAGAAGGCAATTGGAGCTAATTACCCAGTTAATGAAAGTTAAATTAGGTAATTATGGAAGTAGGTCCCCCTTTTTTTCCCCTTTTCCCCCTTCTCCCCTCTCTCTCTCTCTCTCTCTCTCTCTCTCTCTCTCTCTCTCTCTCTCTCTCTCTCTCTCTCTCTCTCTCTCTCTTCCTTTTTTACCTTTTTCAGGTCAATTAATCATCACCTGCTGAGAAGGAATTATCTATGAATACATAATTAGCAGGAGGAGGAGGAGGAGGAGGAGGAGGAGGAGGAGGAGGAGGGGAGGAGGGGAGGAGGAGGAGGTGGAGGAGGGGGAAAGAGGAGGAGGAGAAGGGGGAAGGGAAGAGGAAGGTATTACAGGTGTAGTGTAGTGGCCTGCACCCTGGTTGTAGCAGGGTAACCATGGTAGGAAGAAGCAAAAGGCGGTGAGGAAAGTAAATACATTTGCTTTTCTTCCCTACATCTCTGGTCTTTTAATCTCAGCAACTCTCTCCATTCCTGAGACATCAAACTTACCTTTCGCCAGACTAACACTCTTCGCACTAATCTAGTTCATACCTCTCCTCCCTTGTTCCCCTGGTGTCCTCTTTTTTTGCTCCTCCTGTCCTCTTCAGTACTTTGGGGGGCCACTTTTCACAGACCAGGGAGTACAACAATAGTGTTAGGCTTGCCGACACTAATAATCCCTTTTTTCTGTCATGTGAATCCAGTCATCCTATTGTTTGGGTTTTCTTTAAAACTTCTACCCTACGTCCAACTTTCAAATTGCCGCCTGGTTAAATCCTCCTATACACAACTTTCCTGTATGAATCTTAGCCCTGGCTTTGTCTCTGTAGATTTTTCCCTCCTATTCATTGTTAAATGCTCCAAACTTCAGAACCCGTGACCCTTTGTTTCCCTTTCCCCCTTCTATCTCTTCCCCTTCCCCTTTCTCCTTTTCTCCTCTGTGTTTTCTTTCTTTTTTTTTTGCCTTGTATGTGTCCTTTATTTTATTTTAATTTCTTTTCCCCCCTTTTTGTTTCCACCCTAGGGGGGGCCGCCAGCTTCATTGCGGGCTCCTTTCCTAGAATATGACGACTCCACTACTACTACCCACTACTACTACTCCCTCCATTATTCCCCCTCCACCACTTTCTTGTGCCCCCCCTGTCTGCCCCCCTATAAATCCCCCTTTCCCCGTCCTGTATGTTAGTGTGACTTGGAAAGGGTCCAGTCGGACCGAAACGTCTCGTAAGCTCCTCTCCTTTTTATGTGCGGGTTTGTGTGTATTATTAAATCACGGATTGTCCTTTTTTTTTTTTTATTCGGAAAATGTAGAGTAAAAAGTGGTAGCAAAGGTCGGGGAGGGGCCGCCGACCAGACTTGGGGGTAAGTCTTTGTGTTGAATCGCAGGTACCACTCCTCACAATTTTGTGGGGTTCCTTGTGATTGGGGGGTTGAGCCAAGATTTGGGGTAATAAAGGGGCCCCCACTCGTTATACCCTGCATCTGGTTCACGGTGGGGGGGTCATGTCTGTATTTTGTGTGATATACACTTAATATAACGTAACATACTCTTAGCATGCCCACCTGTACCCCAGAAGGGCTGTTAAAACCGGTGTAGGCATCCCTCCCTTCAGTGTCCACCATGGCATGTTCTAATGGGAAACCCCCTTTTTCAACCCTCCCAAATCATGTAGTGTTCATCCCAAAGGTGACTTAAAGTCAGGCGGAACCTTAGAGTGAGACAGCAGAGGTAGGGGAGCCTAGGTTAAAACACTTGTAAAAAGGGAAATAAGTGTTCACTTACCGAAAAACTATGGCCAGATCTATTCAGATTTTTAAATTTGGACCAAAGGAAAATACAAAAGCTTACTACCAATTCTTCCTTTGAACATCCCAAAAATGAAGCTCTGGGAGGGGGTCGAAACACATTATCTTTCCGGGAAAGTGACTTATTGAGGTTGTGTGGCTGTAGACGTTCCCAGCGCATGACCAGTGCTTTTTGCCCATGGAGCTAGGGGGAGGTCAAAGGGCTGTGGTCACTGAAAACTGTGACCCCCTGTGATGGACAAAAACACATCGATATGTTCCAGCACAGTACCAGAGCCAGGACCTCCTTTTCAGTCATGGGGTAGGCCCATGATAGCCTGGTATTTGGCTGAATAATAAGCCCTTGGGGAAAACGTCCCCACTACTCCAAATTCCAAACATCAACTTTTTTGGTTTTAAAAAATCTGGGAAATTGTATGGGGCAGCGCATGAGACCCTTAATATGGTTAAAAGCCTTTTCCCCAAGGTCCACAAAAATTTTTTTGAGGACTGGTGAGGGGGGAGGGGGTTTCCATATCTGCAAAATTTCGGCAGAATTTCCATATAATTCTATAATTCCCAAGAATCTTTGCAGACTTATTATCCAGAGGAAAGGATAATTTTTTAATGGCCAAAATTTAAAATTTGGTGCCACTTTTTCCCCACCTACTTCCTGACCCAAGAAAATTATGGTGATTGTCCCAAAAAATGACTTAATGGTTTTCAGTTAGTTTAAAAGTCCTGAACCTCAAAAAGGTATTTAAGACGGACACTTGTTGATACGACATATCAAAAATACAACTATATCGTCAGGTGAGCCAGTGCTTCAAGTCCTTTGATACCCTGATGGATAAAGGGATCACAGTATATTGATTGTGACCTCCTGGGGTTTGAAGGCAGACATCTCCTTCGCTTTATCTTTTTAAAGGGAAATCTAGTTTAGATACAAAGTAACCTTACCACAAGTTCACTATATCGTCCATACGGGAAGAGGATCAGCACCCGGGCACGTGCCCCAGTTACCTTGTGGTAGTCAGTACACACCCTAAATCCTCCATCAGACTTACTAACAAGGATGCTTGGGGAGGACTGGATGATTCCCCCCCAAATCCATGTGTTAGCAGAAACCTATTTTGCGGTAGCTTCTTTTTTTCAGGATTATCTCTGTAGGGAGAAAGTGTGTAAGTTCACCCTACGTCCAATCATGATAACCCAGGTTAAAATTTTCAGAACATCCGAAAATATGGGGGATAGATTTTAGAAGAGTAGTGAATGTTAGTACTTGGTCTTCTGCAAGTCCAGACATTATGGGCGGGGATCCGGGACGATTGATTTTGGGTTTTTTGAACCTCAAGAATTTTTACAGGGAATCAAGGTCCCACAGGGTAAAGGACAGAGGACAAAGTCGTTATTGAGACCTGAGGTGACTCCATGAATAGTTTAATCTGATTAACATGATAGACCTTTCCCGAGCTGCGTTTATCAAGAGGTGCTACCACGAGTTTAAATCAAAATTCTTTTTTTTATTTATCGGGCCCAAAAACTGGTTTTAAGTTTGGGCCAGACACAGGTTCCTGGGCCAACACCTTGTCTCCTGGGTTAAAAGGGGCAAAATTTAAAAGTTTTGTCATACCTCTGTTTCATGTTGTTTTGATCGGGCATTAGGGTTGGTTTTTGCCGCTGACGAGCCACCTGCAGTGTTGATGAGGATCAAAAGGGCGTCTTGAAGGCGTCTTCCCCCCAAACCCTCCTTCCTTTACCACGGGAATGGACCCCCATTATGCCCCAAATTAGCTCAAAGGGCTGTGCCCTGTTGATTCCCGCAAGCCACGTTGCAAACAGCAAAGAGGAAGGGTTTATCCCAGTCGGGGGGAAAACACGCAATACGTCGGCATCATAGTTTTTAAGGTTTTGAAACCTCCCCAAGGCCCTTGGGGCTGAGGTTGATAATTGGGCAGCTTTTGACAATTCTTAGCCCCAGTTAAGTTTTCTGAATGCTTTTTGTGAAATTAATGTCTTGGTCACTTTGAAAGACCGTGGGAAAGCCAAAAAGGGGGAAAAAAACTTAATAGGACTTTTAAAAATGGTCTTAGTGTTAAATACAATAGGGACTGCCTCAGGATACCTAGTAGTTTTATCCATAATGGTAAACAGATATTAGTTACCTGACTTGGCCTTAGGTAAGAGCCCCACAGCCAGTAATTAGGTCTGAAAATGGGTCCCCATCATCGAGTAGGGGACAAAGTGGGGGGTGTAATTTTCTGGGTTCCCCCACTTCACACTCACAACAGGATCAGATAAAATTTCCCCCCAACTCTCCTCTTATACCTAATAAAAATGCTGGAATATCCTAAAAGGGGGTTTTAGTGAAACCTAAATGTCCTCCTAAGGACGAATTGTGAGTCATTTCAGAACCCGAGGGCTAAATTTTTTTTGGTATTACCAGTTTTTCGGGTTTTTAAACGCCCTACCTACTTACTAGAAACCCGGGAAAATTTTTAAACCCGGGTAACAAAGGGGTTCACCCACCCAATACGTAGGAGACACTAGTCAGAAATACCAAACATCAATTAAAACTAAAGGAATCTTATAGGAATCAAGAGACACGGAAGAACTAAAAGCCATAAATGAAATTGAAAGAAACCTAAGTATTTCTTTTCCATCAAAATCAAAGTCGAGAACAACAACCAATTTTTTCCCCCTTAAACCGGGTGGGTCCTAAAAGATGACAGCAAGGGAAAAGAGGAGAAATCCCAATGACTCAGTTTTTTGAGCCACTAACCCGACTGAAAATCGAAAAATAAATGATTTTTTCAGAGTGCCACAGAAGGCAGACGCAGCCTTTCTGACATCACCACTACGCCAAAAGACTTTGAAAAGGAATAAATGACATGATGCACTCCCTTCCCGGCCCAGACTCATGGAACCCGTGTTCATCAAGAACTGCAAGAAGCCCCCATCACGCTTTTTAAAATCCTATGGAGGGGCATGGACACTGGGATCGTCCCCCAGCTACTAAAAAAAAAAAGACATAGCCCCCCACAAAGGGGGGATAAAAAAATGAAAAAATACAGACCAATTGCCTCTCCCCTATCATAAAAATCTTTGAAAGGGTTCTAAGAAAAGGCCCCCCATCTTGATACCCATCAATTACAAACCCCGGAAGCATGGGTTTAAGGAGGGCCCTGTCTGTCCCAACTACTGGGCCACTACGACAAGGCCTGGATGCTCTAGAAGATAAACAGAATGCAGATGTTATATACACAGATTTTTCAAAAGCCTTTGACAAGTGTGACCATGTTGTAATAGCACAAAAATGCGTGATAAAGGAATAACAGGAAAAGTTGGTAGATGGATTTATAATTTCCTAACACGTAGAACACAAAGAGTAGTAGTCAACAGAAGTAAAGTCTGAGGCAGCTACTGTTAAAGCTCTGTTCCACAAGGCACAGTACTTGCTCCCATCCTATTCCTCATCCTCATCAGACATTGACGGGGATATAAGCCACAGTGCTGTGTCTTCCTTTGCAGATGACCCCCGAATCTGTATGACAGTGTCCACCGTTGAAGACACTGCAAGACTCCAAGCAGACATAAACCAAATCTTTAAATGGGCTGCAGAAAACAATATGAAGTTCAATGATGAGAAATTTCAATTACTCAGATACGGAAAACGTGAAGAAATTAAAATCTCATCGGAGTACAAAACTAATTCCAACCACACATAGACGAAAAACTAATGTCAAAGACCTGGGAGTGATCATGTCAAGGATCTCACCTTCAAGGACCATAACAATGTAGCAATTGCATCTGCCAAAAAATGACAGGATGGATAATGAGAACCTTAAAAACCAGGGATCCAAGCCCATGTTGACATTTTACAGATCGCTTGATCTATCTAGGCTGGAATATTGTGCCCCTAACTGCCCTTTCAAGGCAGGTGTTGCTGACCTTGAAAATGTGCAGAAACCTTCACGGCACGCATAACTGCGATAAACCATCAACTCTGGGAACCTTGAAGTTCCAAAATGTATTTCCTAGCGCGGGAGAGATACATTATTATATAAAATGGAAAATTCTCGAGGGCTTAGTCCCAAAACTTGCACAAAAAAATCCCTCCAAAAAGCAAAAGACTCGGCAGGCGTGAACACCCCCAATAAAGGGCAGGGGTGCCACTAGCACGTTGAGGGAAAACAAATGGTCAGGGGCCCAAGTTGTTAACTGCCCCCCAGCATACATCAGGATTCCCAACAACCCCCTGGCTTTTCAAGCAGGCACGGACAGGCCCCCAAGTCGGTCCCCGTCACCCGGGCTGTGGTTTACGTTGGACTGCGTGCGGCCAGCGTAACAGCCTGGTTGATCAGGCTCGGGCCCAACGAGGCCTGGTCACAGCCCGGGGCCGGGGGCTTGCCCCCTAGAATTCTCTCAGGTAGACTCCAGGTGCCGCAGCTTAAAGGCAGATGCTGAGAGGACCCCCTGTGGTGTTCTTCTCGACAGGTCAGTCCCTCGGGAAAAGAGAAACGTCTGGCAATCCTAGCCCCCGGAATAGGAAAGCTTTCTTTTAGACATTCCTTTGGACATTGCCTGAGTTAGGGAAACATCGAAGGGTTTTTGGTGGGTATTCAGAGGAACAGAAAATACAGTTTCCCCCGTTTTCAACAACATTGAGGAGTTTAAGGAGGTCTTCTCAGCTTTGGGAAGTTCCCCCTCTTGTGAGACAGTAAAAACCCCATCCCTGAAGGTGGAAAATTCACGGGGGACTTTCCTGCTCCTTAAGGGAGATTTGAGTTTTACTATAGGGGGGTGAGATACTGGCATCTTTTTCCCCCTGATTTGTTTCACAGGAAGTATAGTTATTTTTAATAATAGTAATGGTCTAGTCAACTACGGAGTTCCCTAACTTCAAGTGGCCTTAGTAACATATGATGGCTTAAAAATCTTGTCTCGCGCTCTTTGTTGATTTTGAGACAGGCGTCGTTCTTCATCTCAGTTTCCACCTTGGGACGAAATTCAAAGGTCCTTCCACGATTTTTGTCCATCCAGACTGCTGGGAAGAAGAGTTAAGAGACTGCTCGGGCAAGGGCAGTTGGCCTCAGTTGTGTCAGAAGTGAGCCGCCTCCAAAGTATCGCCACTGAATGGTCTTCTAAAAAACCCCCGAACCTCTGGCCCAACTGGCTAAAGAAGAGTGTCAAGGAGGACAGTTTGCACTAACCCACTAAAATTCGACACCAGTGGACTTGTACCACTTAGTGAAGGGACAAACCCAACTGACCTCCTCTTTTAAATTCAGCATATATTTGACAGACTCCACTGATATGTACTGAGACAGATGCTTTCACAATGTAATTACCGAAATCTTTGTCACTCAAAATGTAAATTCCCTTTAAATTCTTTATAACACTGTATGAACCAGTGGTGCTCAGTGCTAAGTGGCCATCACAAAGCTCCCGCCCGAATCAGAAACCGAGGGACCAGCAACACAGATTTCCGAACACTGAAAATGTCTCCCCCCCTGCTGTCTAATGCAAAGGGGGGCTACCCCCCGGACAACGAACCCCACCTCTTTCCCCCGGCGGATAGTAGTCCACTTGCTTGAGCTTGTTCCCCCCCATTACGAAGGTATGAACGGGGATGGCGATTAATATCCTGTAGCAGAAACCCAATTTGTGCCATTTACCTGAGAAAAGTTAATTTGTTGTGCATACACTCTGAAGGCTTCGCAATAGTAGAGTTGTTGATACACTGTAAAAGAAGGGGGAAATACGCCAGCAACGTTGTAGTGTAGTGGGGCGTTTTACAGGCTATATACAGTCAGAACCCGCAACACCCCCTCTAACTCCCATAACAAAAAGCTGTTAAAACCTCAACACAAAACGAAGCAATGGCACACAACTTTCAGGCTTGCAACACAATACTGTAAACAGGCTCAAAAAGACATTGCAGAACACAAACTCACGGGGGCTCCCCCTATTAAAACACAGGTGTAGTGTAGTGGCCTGCACACCTGGATGTACCATGATAATTAAAATAGGAATGTACATAAAGGCAGCAAAAGAAATACTTACACTTTTCACCAATGTAATTTCGTATTGATATACAAAGGGTTTAAAAAAAGACAATTTACAACAAGAGACCAAGTGAGAACTGTGAGTGACAAGATTGGGTGAGTCTGTCAGTGTTGAATTGGGGTGACCAGACTTGAGGTTGTCAGTGTTGAACTGTTAGTGACCCGACTTGAGGTGTCTATCAGGGGGAAATGTGACTGACCAGACTTGGAATCTGTCAGTGTTGAACTGTGGTCCAGACTTGAGGTAAAATCTGTCAGTGTTGAACTGTGAGTAAGACTGACGAACTCTGTCAGTGTTGAACTGTAGGCCAGCGAGGTAAGTCTGTCAGTGTTGAACTGTGAGTGGGCTTACGTAACTCTGCAGTGTTGAACTGTGGTGACCAGACTTAGGGAAGTCTGTCAGTGTTGAACTGTGAGTGACCAGACTTGGAAGTTTTCGTGTTGAACGGAGTGACCGACTAAGGTAAGGTCTGTTGAACGGATTGACCCAAATTAAGGTAAGTCTTGTGTTTAACGATGACCAGATTAAGGTGTCGTCATTTGGGAAATGTGAGGTGACCAGACGAGGAAATCTGTCAGTGTTGAACTTGGTGACCAGACTTAAGGTAACTCTGTCAGTGTTGAACGGATTGACCAGATTAAGGTAAGTCTGTCAGTTTAACTGTGGTGACCAGACTTAGGGAAGTCTTCAGTGTTAAACTGTGATACCAGACAGGGAACTCTTCATGTTGAACTGTGAGTCACCAGACTTGAGGTAACTCTGTCATGTTTAACGGGTTGACCAGACTTGGAAGTCTGTCAGTGTTGAACGGAGTGACCAGACTTTGGGGAACTCTGTGTGTTGAACTGTGAGTCACCAACTTAAGGAACTCTGTAGTGTTGAACGGGTTGCCAGACTTAAAATAAGTCTTATGTTTAATGGTGACCAGACTTGGGGAAGTCTGTCAGTGTTGAACTGTGGTGACCCGATTTTAGGTAAGTCTGTCAGTGTTAAACTGTGGTGACCCGGGCTTGAGGTAACTCTTTTTAGTGTTGAACTTTAGTCACCAGACTTGAGGTAAGTCTGTCAGTGTTGAACTGTAATTTACCAGACTTTAAAGGGAACTCTGTCCAGTGTTGAACTGTGAAATTTAAGGGCTTAAAAGGGAACTCTGTCAGTGTTGAACTTTAGGGGACCAAGAAATTAAATTTAAATCTGTCAGTGTTGAAATGTGGTGACCAGACAAGGTAACTCTGTCAGTGTTGAACTGTGAGTAAGACTTTAAAGGGAACTCTGTCAGTGGAACCCTTTGGGGACCAGACAAGGGGAACTCTGTAAGTGGTGCTTCAGGTCCCAGACATTTTTCTTCAACACTTTGTTAAGCCGCCTTGTGATTGTGTTTAACCAAAGGGAATTTGCATAACAAGGTGCTAGCATAACAAGGTGCTAGCATAACAAGGTGCTAGCATAACAAGGTGGTAGCATAACAAGGTGCTAGCATAACAATTTTACATAACAAGGGGTAGATGAAAAGGGGCTACAAACAAGGTGCTACATAAAAGGTGCTGATAACAAAATTCTGCATAAAAGTTAGCATAACAAGGGCTAGTATAAAAAGGGGCTAGCAAAAAAGGTGCTAACATAACAAGGTGCTAAAAACAAAGGGGCTAGATAACAAAGGGGCTAGCATAACAAGGTGCTAGCATAACAATCTAGATAAAAGGGGTGCATAACAAGGTGGTAGCATAACAAGGTGCTAGATAAAAGGTGCTAGCATAACAAAGGGGCTAGAAACAAAGGGGCTAAAAAAAGATGCCCCACATAACAAGGTGCTATAAAAGAAATGCTAGCATAAAAGGTCCAGCATAACAAGGTGCTAGCATAACAAGGTGTAGCATAACAAGGTGCTAGCATAACAAAGGTGCTACATAACAAGGGGCTAGCATAACAGGGCTCTCAAGGGCTAGCATAACAAGGTCTAATAAAAGGTGCTAGATAACAAGGTGCTACAAACAAGTGCTAGCATAAAAAGGGGCTAGCATAACAAGGCTAGCAAAAAGGTCGATAACAAGGTGCTAGCATAACAAGGTGCTAGCATAACAAAAAGGGGGGGCATAACAAGGTGTAGATAAAAGGGCTACATAACAAGTTTTTAACAAAAAGGTCTAGCATAACAAGTCTAGCAAAAAAGGTGCTAGATAGGGTGTAGCAAAAAAGGTGCTGCATAAAAAGGGGCTAGCATAACAAGGTTCTAACAAGGTGCTATATAAAAAGGTGCTAGCATAACAAGGTGCTTTTGCATAACAAGTGCTACATAAAAGGTGCAGCATAACAAGGGTGCTAGATAAAAGGTGCTAGCATAACAAGGGCTAGATAACAAGGGGCTAGATAAAAGGTGCTAACATTACAAGGTGCTAGCATAACAAGGTGCTAATAACAAGGTGCTGCATAAAAGGTCCTAGCATAACAAGGTGCTAATAAAAGGTGTAGCATAACAAGTGCTAGATAAAAGGGGCTAGCATAAAAGGTGCTAGCATAACAAGGTGCTACCCTAAAAATGCTAGCAAACAAGGTTTTAGTATAACAAGGGGCTAGCATAACAAGGTGCTACATAACAAGGTCTAGCATAACAAAAGGGGTAATGAAGGTGTTGCTAAAAAAAGGGGCTAGTAACAAGGTGCTAGATGGGGGGTGCTAGCATAACAAGGTGCTAGATAACAAGTCTAGCATAACAAGGGTTTGATAACAAGGGGCTACATAACAAGGTGCTACATAACAAGGTGCTAGATAACAAGGTGCTGCATAAAAGGTGTAGCAAACAAGGTGCTTTTCATAAAAGGTGCTACATAACAAGGTGCTACATAACAAGGTGCTAGCATAACAAGGGGCTAGCATAACAAGGGGGTAGCATAACAAGTGGTACATAACAAGGTGCTAGAAAAAGATGCTAGCATAACAAGGGGCTAGCCAAGGGGCTAGATAACAAGTCTAGCATAACAAAAGGGGTG
>WNWK01029787.1:0-24076 GCA_009830355.1 Cherax destructor
CAATGATGCAGTAGTATATATAACAGTAAATCTTCTATTTTTGTGAGAATAAAAATTCAAAATATAAGCAAAAGTAATGTAAGAGGGGCCTGGAGACGTGACTAATGAACAGAGAAAATGTTATTTTAGTGCCAGGAATGTCTGCCTTGTTTTTTCTGGACACCATTTTGAAATTGGCACCATTTGAAATTTGTATGAAATTTTCCAAATTGCCAATTTCTGATCACTTTTTTGGGTAGTTGAAATTGGTAAATGGGCAGTTTCTTGTACTCAATCGATAGAAGAAATGGAGTTCTAACGAAATAGCTATATTTTTATTAGACTGGAACATTGGAATTGGCCAAAAATAGGGCTCAAAGTGGGCGAAATCGCCGATGCGTGAATACAGTGGTCCCTTGAGTTTCGGTGATTCTGAATATTGGTGATTTCGTGTTTCGAGCGCTTTTATCGGTCAATGTTTCCCTCGTTTATCGGTCATTCCCTTGACTATTGGTCCGTACCAGACCTGTCCGCCTGCCCGAGCTTGCACGCCTCACCGCGCAGGACGCCAGTCTAGCATTGTTTACCACTGAGAGAACATTACCCAGTGCGCTCTTTCAAACATTTCACAATAAATTTATTCTGTTTATTGTTCGTTGAGTGATTGTCACTGTGAAATAAGCCACCATTTGCCCAAAGAAGATTCCTAGTGGCACCCCTGTGGTAAAGAAAGTGAGGAATACCATCGAAGTGAAGAAGGAGACTGTAGAAAAATATGAGTGGCCTACGTATGAGTGAGCTTGCCAGGATGTACGGAAAAAACACATCTACTATCACCTCTATCCTGGCAAAGAGAAAAGAAATCAAGGAAGCTAATGTTGCAAAAGGGGTTGATATGTTAACGAAAAATAGATTGAAAACAGTGGATGAGGTTGAAAAGTTGTTGGGGGTGTGGATCAAAGAAAAACAGATAGCGGGTGATAGTATTTCCAAGGCGATAATTTGTGAAAAGGCAAGGCAGTTGCAGGCAGATCTTGTCAAGACAATGCCTGCAACCAGTGGTGATGCGAGTGATTTAACCCTTTTGGGGTCGGTGCCATACTAGTACGTTTTACGAGCAGGGGTCGGTGCCGTACTAGTACGCGTAAATTCTAGCGGCCTCAAATTAAGCGGGAAACGGCTGGTAGGCCTACATATGAAAGAATGGGTCTGTGTGGTCAGTGTGCGCAGTATAAAAAAAATCCTGCAGCACACACTGCATAATGAGAAAAAAAAAATCTGACCGTTTTTTTTTTTTTAAAACAGCGACTTTGCAGTCTATTTTCGTATGGTATTTATTGATGTATTCTCGTTTTCTTGGTCTCATTTGACAGAATGGAAGATATATTACAGAAATAGAGATGATTTTGATTGGTTTGACAATGACAAGTACAGTGGTACCCCGACTTACGATATTTTTTCATTCCAGAATGCTGTTCAAGTGCCATTACCAAACAAATTTATCTCCATAAGAAATGATGTAAAATAGACTAGTCCTTTTAGACCCCCAAAATTACACTTACAAAAGCATTTAAAAAAATAAACTTACATAAAAGGGTGAGTTTGGGGACCATCGTAAGTCGGGGTACCACTGTACAGTGGTCCCTCGGTTTTCGGCCATCTCCAAACTCGAACATTTATGTAAGTGTATTTTCATAAGTGCTGTTGCAAGTGTATTTTTGGGGGTCTGAAATAGACTAACCTACGTGACATTATTTCTTAAGGAAGTCAATTCGTTCGGTAATGGCACTTGAGCAGCATTGTGGAACGAATTTTCGGCGAAAACCGAGGGACCACTGTACTTGAAATTGAGCTCAAAATAGCAAAAATGTTCGATTTTAGCCGATGTTCAAAAGTAAATAAATCACACCATGCGTCCAACACACATCAACTGGAGAGTCTAATATTCTTGCACAAGTGTGCTGATATTATTTATACAATTTTTACAATGATGCAGTTGTATACATAACAGTAAATCTTCTATTTTTTGTGAGAATAAAAATTCAAAATGGATAGCAAAAGTAATGTAAGAGGAGCGTGGAGACGTGACTAATGGACAGAGAAGATGTTATTTTAGTGCCAGGAATGTCTGCCTCGTTTATTCTGGACCCTATTTTGAAATTGGCATTATTTGAAATTTGTGTAAAATTGGCCAAATTGCCATTTTCTGACCACTATTTTGGGTAGTTGAAATTGGTAAATGGGCAGTTTCTTGTACTCAATCGATAGAAGAAATAGAGTTCTAGCAAAATAGCTATGATTTTAGTGGACTGGAACATTGGAATTGGCCAAAAATAGGGCTCAAAGTGGGCGAAATCGCCGATGCGTAAACATCTTCGAGACCGATAACTTCGCGAGAGCAATTCCGTAAGTTTTCATTCAAATTTCATACTTTTGGTGTCGTTATGATCAGAAAAAGATTCTCTATCATTTCATAAGAAAACATTTTTATTTTTTTTTCCAAAAATTTTTCGACCCCCAAAGGTTAAGTTAAAGCCAGCAAAGGCTGGTTTGAGAGGTTTAAGAAACGTAGTGGCATACACAGTATTGTGAGGCATGGTGAGGCAGCCAGCTCAGACAAACATGCAGCTGAAAAATTTGTGCAGGAATTCCAGGGGTTCGTAGACACTGAAAAATTCCAACCCCAACAAGTGTTTAATTGTGATGAAACAGGCCTGTTTTGGAAGAAAATGCCAAACAGGACCTTCATTACTCAGGAGGAAAAGGCACTGACAGGACACAAGCCTATGAAAGACAGGCTAACTCTCATGATGTGTGCTAATGCCAGTGGTGATTTGAAAGTGAAGCCTTTACTGGTGTATCACACAGAAAACCCCAGAGCCTTCAAGAAACACAATGTTAACAAGAATAATTTGTGTGTGTATTGGAAGGCTAACACCAAGGCATGGGTCACTAAGGACATTTTCGTGAAATGGTTCACTGGCATGTTTGGCCCTAGTGTGAAGAAATACCTCCTGGAAAAGAAATTGCCACTCAAGTGCCTCCTGGTACTGGACAATACTCCTGCTCATCCTCACAACTTGGCAGACTTTTTGTCTGATGAGTTCAGTTTCATCACAGTGAAGTTCTTGCCTCCTAACACCACTCCTCTCATCCAGCCCATGGACCAGCAGGTCATTTCCAACTTCAAAAAAACTCTACACAAAAGCAGTGTTTGAAAAGTGCTTTCAAGTGACCTCGGACACTGAGTTGACCCTAAGAGAGTTCTAGAAAGATCACTTCAATATCGTCCATTGCATAGGCCTTGAAAGTAAAGCTTGGGAGGGAGTGACTTCCAGGACTTTGAACTCTGCTTGGAGACCACTGTGGCCAGATTGTGTTGAAAAGAGGGATTTTGAAGGATTTGAGGCTGACCCTGACCCTGACCCTGATGACCCTGTGGCTGTTGTGGAAGATATTGTGGCATTGGGCAAGTCCCTGGGGTTGGAGGTGAGTGGTGAGGATGTGGAAGAGTTGGTGGAGGACCACAGGGTAGACCTAACCACTGAAGAGCTGAAAGAGCTTCATCAGGAACAGCATCAGAAGACATTTAAGGAAATTGATTCAGAGGAGGAGGATGGACAGGGTGAGGTAGTAACTTCTTCAGAGATTAAGGAAATTTGTTCTATGTGGACTAAGGTGCAGACATTTGTTGAAAAACACCACCCTGAGCAAGCTGAAACAAGCCATATCTGCAACATGTTCAGTGACAGAACCTTGTCCCACTTCAAGAAAATGTTAAAGAGGTGCCAGAAACAGAGCACTCTGGACAGTTACTTTTCTAGACAGAGGTCTAGTGACTCTCAAGCTGGTCCTAGTGGAATTAAAAGAAAAAGAAGGGAAGTAACCCCAGATAAGGACTTGTTACCTGAAGTCCTTATGGAGGAGGATTCCCCTTCCAAACACTAACCCCTCCCCCTGTCCTCCTCCCTATCTTCCAGATGCCAGCAACTCTCTTCAATAAAGGTAAGTACAGTGGACACCCGGTGTTCGTCCTGCTCCAAACTCGCCCTTTTATGTAAGTGTATTTTTTTAAATGCTTTTTTAAGTGTATTTTTGGGGGTCTAAAAGGACTAGTCTACTTTACATTATTCCTTATGGGAATAAATTCATTTGGTAATGGCACTTGAACAGCATTCTGGAACGAAAAAATCACGAAAACCGGGGGTCCACTGTAAATGTTATTTTAAATGTTTAATTATAAATTCATTACTTTATAATTGTTTTGTGTATGTAAAACTATAGTATTTATTCTTTAAAAAAATTAATTTTTTGTGAATATTTTTGGGTGGAACGGATTAATTGTATTTACATTATTTCTTATGGGAAATAAGGTTTCGACTTTCAAGCAATTCGAGTTAAGGTCTAACTCCTGGAACGGATTATGACCGAAAGTCGAGGGACCACTGTATCGTCGAGACCGATAAATTTGCGAGAGCATAATTTCGTAAGTTTTCCATCAAATTTCATATTTTTGGTGTCTTTATGATCGGAAAAAGATTCTCTATTATTTCATAAGAAAAAATTAAAAAAAAAATTCCAAAAATATTTCGACCCTGAGAACGAGTTTGGGAGAGGGTCTATCGACCCCCAAAGGGTTAATCCCACATCTCTTTCCGACACCCAACCATTCACTTCTCCTACAACCCCATCTATAAATATTTTGGACAACCATGGTGACATCACACATCCTTGTCTAAGAACTACTTTTACTGGGAAATAATACAGTAGGGCCCCGCTTTACAGCGTTTCACCTTACGGCGTTCTGCTAATATGGCAATTTCAAATTATGACCAAAACTTTCTATACAGAGAGCGGTCTTTCAAATACGGCGTGCGGCACCCGGTTTGTTTACATTCTCTGTGAACACATCTCTATTATGTAACAATAATCACTCTTGGGCACATTAAATGCCTTATTTTACGTCAATATAGACATTTTCATTAATCCATCTATACGTATTTTCTTCAAAATAATACAGAAACACATTACATACAATATAAACAACTGTTTATATGCTATGGAGGTGTGGTTGCCGGGCGGAGGGAAAACATTACATAATACAGTGGTACCCTGAGTTTCGAACAGCTCCCAACTCGAACAATTATGTAAGTGTATTATTGTAAGTGCATCTGTAAGTGTATTTTTGGGGGTCTGAAACGGACTAATCTAATTTACATTATTCCTTATGAGAACAAATTCATTCGGTAACGGCACTCGAACAGCCTTCTGGAATAAATTATGGCCGAAACTCAGGGTACCACTGTACTAATAATAATCACTCTCGGGCACATTAAATGTCTTATTTTACGTTAATATTGACATTTCCATTAATCCATCTATGATATTTTTTTTAAAAATTATGTAATAAACACGCTATGTAACATATAAGCATGATATATACACCCACATTAAAAAAATTGACATAAATATGAGATTTGTTTACCAAGCGGTTTGTAGGAGAGTCGGAAGAATTACGTTTTCTCTAGGCAAACACCAGTTACTTAATTGTAGAAAAATATTCCTTTCGTATGCCTTCACTCTATCTATAGGTATTCACAACCCTTGTGGGTTTAGCGCTTCTTTTTTATTACGATTATAATAATAATAATAATAATACTATCATCATTCACTCTAAAAATGGTGTGTTGCATGAGAATGGGAGTGTTGCTGTTTATTTATTCTGTACTAATTTGTCAGAGCGTTATTCCTTCTAAAAATGATGTTACATGAGAATGGAAGTGTTGGTCTTTATTCTACTGTACCACTGTGGAGACAACTTGTACACAACACAAGGTGTTTGTATGAACGTGTATGAACCATAAACAGACGCTTTGTCCATTTGTTTACATAGTACTCTGCGTGGGTGGTGTGGCCAGGCCGGCTACACTACCTCCCTCCCACACCTGACTTGCTACAAATAAATACTTTTCACCTCTCACCCTACATTAAGACCATTAAGACTACAAATATTTTAAGGTAAGTAATGTGTGTACTGTATATGCATTTTATCACTCTAGGGTGCTTTAAGGTCATAGTATATTATGTGTGGGTGGGGTGGCCAGGAGGGCTACCGTACCTACTCACACCTGACTTCTTACAATAAATACTACTCACCTCTCACCCTACATTAGGACTACAAATATTTTGAGGTAAATAATGAGTGTACTGTGTGTGTATTTTACTTTTTATTGTTTTTTAATGCCTAGTTCTATTGCTAACTTAATACAGTGGACCCCTGGATTACGTCATTTTTTCGTTCAAGAATGCTGATCAAGTGCCATTACCGAACGAATTTATTCCCATAAGAAATAATGTAAATTAGATTAGTCCTTTTAGACCCCCAAAATACACCTACAAAAGCACTTAGAAAAATAAACTTACATAAAAGGGCGAGTTTGGAGACTATCGTAAACCGGGGGTCCACTGTATATGTTAGTGTAAACTTGTTATCTGGCATTTATATGCATTTATAAGTGAAAAAAATAGTGTTCTGCTTTCCGGCGATGTCTGCTTTGCGGCAGTAGCCTGGAACCTAACCTGCCGTATAAGTGGGGCCCTACTGTATACTGTAATAAACATTGAAAATATAGGAGTTAAAAGTACAAATTAATTAACCAGTGGATTTTACCTGTAATTTTAAAAGTCTGTTACATTGGACATTTACTGTACAGTGGTCCCTCGACTAATGAAATTAATCTGTTCCAAGACGTTCTTAAGACGAATTGCTCGTAATTCGAAACCTTATTTCCCATAAGAAATAATGTAAATACAGTGGTCCCTTGGTTTTCGCCAAAAATTCGTTCCAGAATGCTGCTCAAGTGCCATTACCGAACGAATTTACTTCCTTAAGAAATAATGTCACGTAGGTTAGTCTATTACAGACACCCAAAAATACACTTGCAACAGCACTTATGAAAATACACTTACATAAATGTTCGAGTTTGGAGATGCACGAAAACCGAAGGACCACTGTACAATTAATCCGTTCCACCCAAAAATATTCACAAAAAATATAATGTAAATAACATTTACTTACCTTTATTGAAGAGAGTTGCAGGCATCTGGAAGATAGGGAGGACGACAGGGTGAGGGTGTTAGTGTTTGGAAGGGGAATCCCCCTCCAAAAGGACTTCAGGTAACAAGTCCTTATCTGGGGTTACTTCCCTTCTTTTTCTTTTAATGCCACTAGGACCAGCATGAGAGTCACTGGATCCCTGCCTCGTGAAATAACTGTCCACAGTCCTCTGTTTCTGGCGACTCTTTAACCCTTTCGGGGTTTTGGTCGTACTAGTACGTCTTACGCACTGGGGTTATTGACGTACTAGTACGCCTAAATTCTAGCGCACTCAAATCAAGCAGAAACAGGCTGTTAGGCCTAGATGTGATAGAATGGGTCTGTGCAGTCAGTGTGCGCAGTATAAAAAAATTCCTGCACCACACAGTGCATAATGAGGAAAAAAAAACTCTGACCGTGTTTTTGGTTTAAAACAGCGATTTTGCAGTCTATTTTCGTATGGTATTTATTGTTGTATTCTCGTTTTCTTGTTCTTATTTGATAGAATATAAGATATATTACAGAAATAGAGATGATTTTGATTGGTTTGACAATAACAAGTACCTTGAAATTGAGCTCAAAGTAGCGAAAATGTTCGATTTTTGACGATGTTCAAGAGTAAACAAATTACACCATGCGTCCAATACACATCAACTGGCAAGTCTAATATTCATGCACAAGTGCTCTGATATTATTTATACCATTTTTACAATGATGCAGTTGTATACATAACAATAAATCTTCTATTTTTTTGTGAGAAAAAAAATTCAAAATGGAAAGCAAAAGTAATGTAAGAGTGGCCTGGAGACGTAACTAATGAACAGAGAAGATGTTATTTTAGTGCCAGGAATGTCTGTCTTGTTTATTATGGATCCTATTTTGAAATTGGCATCGTTTGAAATTTGTGTGAAATTGGCCAAATTGCCATTTTCTGACCACTATTTTGGGTAGTTGAAATTGGTAAATAGGCAGTTTCTTGTACTCAATTGATAGAAGAAATGGAGTTCTAGCGAAATAGCTATAATTTTAGTAGACTGAAACATTGCAATGTGCCGAAAATAGGGCTCAAAGTGGGCGAAACCGCCGTTGCGTAAGTGTCATGGCTACTGCTAACTTCGCGAAAGCATAATTCCGTTAGTTTTCGATCAAATTTCATAATTTTTGTGGCGTTATGATCGGAAAAAGATTCTCTATCATTCCATACGAATTTTTTTTTTTTTTTTTTTTTTAAATTCGTGGACCCTGAGAACAAGTTTCAGAGACCCCCCTTGGACCCCCAAAGGGTTAATAATATCCTGAAGTGCAAAATGGCTCTGTCACTGAAGTGGTTGCACAGATGGCTCATTTCAGCTTGCTCAGGGTGGTGTTTTTCAACAAAACTTTGCACATCGTTCCACTTGGAACAAATTTCCTTAAGCACTGAAGAAGGCACCTCCTTCTCTCTCTCTTCCTCCTCCTGTGAAGCCTGTGTTAGCCTGTCTTTCATAGGCTTGTGTCCTGGCTGTGCCTTTTCTTCCTGAGTAATGAAGGTCCTATTGGGCAGTTTCTTCCAAAACAGGCCTGTTTCATCACAATTAAACACTTGTTGGGGGAGGAATTCTTCAGCCTCTACGAACCCCTTAAATTCACTCACAAGTTTTTCAGCTGCACGTTTGTCTGAGCTGGCTGCCTCACCATGCCTCATAACACTGTGTATGCCACTACGTTTCTTAAACCTCTCAAACCAGCCTTTGCTGGCTTTAAAATCACTCTCCTCACCACTGGTTCCAGACATTGTCTTGACAAGATCTGCGTGCAACTTCCTTGCCTTTTCACAAATTATCACCGTGGAAATACTATCACCTGCTAATTGTTTATTGTTTATCCACACCATCAACAACTTCTCAACCTCATCCACCGTTTTCAATCTCTTTTTCGTTAACATATCAACCCCTTTTGCAACATTAGCTTCCTTGATCTCATTTCTCTTTGCCAGGATAGTGGCGATAGTAGATGTGCTTTTCTTGTACATCCTGGCAAGCTCACTCACACGTACACCACTCTCATATTTTTCTACAATTTCTTTCTTCAGTTCGATGGTGGTCCTCACTCTCTTTACCACAGGGGTGCCACTAGGAAGCTTCTTTGGACCCATGGTGACTTATTTCACAGTGACAATCACTAAACCACCAAAAAAAACAACAAAAGTATTGTGAATGTTTGAAAGAGCGCGCTTGGTAATGTTCTCTCAATGGTAAACAATGCTATACTGGCGTCCTGCACAGGCACGGGGCAGGCAGACAGGTCTGGTATGGCTCGCTACACGAGGGAATGCTCGCTACATGAGGGAAATATTTAGCGAAAAACGCTCGTTACACGATTTGCTCGTTATATGGAATACTCGTTAGGTGAGCGACTACTGTATTTATTTCTAGTAGTACAGTGGACCCTCGGTTTTCGTGCACCTCCAAACTCGAACAATTATGTAAGTGTATTTTCGTAAGTGCTTTTGTAAGTGTACTTTTGGGGGGTCTGAAATGACTAATCTAATTTACATTTGTCCTTATTGGAACAAATTCGCTTGGTAACGGAACTCAAACAGCATTCTGGAAAGAATTTTCAACGAAAACCGAGGGTCCACTGTAACTCTAGGAATTATTTTAGCTAAACATTAATGTTAAGTTTTCTTTATATGTAACAAACACAGTAGCATGTGAGTGTGTGAGCGGGGGCTCTGGTGGCCTGGTGGCTAACCCTCTGGGTCTGGGTTCGATTCCCAGCCAGGGAAGAAACATTAAGTGACTTATTTTCATTTGGGTATAGCTGGAGTACACCTGGAGAGAGTTTCGGGGGTCAATGCCCCCGAGGCTCGGTCTGAGACCAGGCTCGTGGTGGATCAGGGTCTGATCAACCAGGCTGTTACTGCTGGCCGCACGCAAACTGACTTACGAACCACACCTTGCCTGGTCATACTGACTTTAGGTGCCTGTCCAGTGCCTTTCTGAAGACAGCCTTGGGTCTATTGGTAATTACCCTTATGTATGTTGGGAGGCAGTTGAATAGTTTTGTGCCCCAGACACTTATTGTGTTGTCTCTCAGTGTACTCATGTACCCTGCTTTTCATTGGGGGAATGTTGCAACTCCTGCCGAGTCTTTCGCTTTCATAGGGAGTGATTTTCGTGTGCAAGTTTGGTACTAATCCCTCAAGGATTTTCCATGTGTATATTATCATGTATCTCTCTCGCCTGCATTCCAGGGAATACAAATCAAGGGACTTCAGCCATTCTCAGTAATTTAGGTGCCTTATCGTACTTACGTGTGCCATGAAAGTTTTTTGTGCATTCTCCAGGTCAGCAATTTCACCTGCCTTGAAGAGAGCAGTTAGTGTACGGCAGTATTCCAGCCTAGAGAGAACAAGCAATTTTGAAGAGAACCAGATGGATTTTCGGGTTCCTAACACACAGAACACAAGTAGTAGTAGTAGTAAACAGAGCAAGATCCAACATCAGCGAGGTCAAAAGCTCAGTGCCCCAAGGCACTGTTCTGGCACCTCTTATGTTTCTCATTCTCATAGCAGACATTGATAAAAACACCTGTCACACTTTTGTATCATCATTTGCAGATGACACTAAAATAAGCATGAAAGTCACTACGGTAGAGGACACTGAAAAATTACAGGAAGACATAAGCAAGGTTTTCCAGTGGGCAGTGGAGAACATGACATTCAATGGTGATAAGTTTCAGCTGCTTAGGTATGGAAAAAATGAAGAACTCAAAAGGAACACTATACATAGTATATACAAAACTCAAGAGGGTCACCAAAAAGAACGAAAGGAACAAGTAAAAGACCTGGGAATAATTATGTCAGCTGAACTTTATTTTAACCCTTTCACTGTTGGTGCCGTATAGATAAGTCCTACGAGCCAGTGTTGGTGACATATTAATACGCAAAAATTCTAGAAGCTTCAAATCTAGCAGGAGAAAGCTGGTAGACTTACATGTGAGAGAATGGGTCTGTGTGGTCAGTGTGCGCAGTAGAAAAAAAAATCATGCAGCACACAGTGCATAATTAGAAAAAAAAATTCTGACCGTTTTTGGATTAAAACGCCGACTTTGAGGTGTATTTTCGTATAGTATTTATGGTTGTATTCTCATTTTCCTAGTCTCATTTAATAGAATGGAAGATATATTACAGAAATTGAGATGATTTTGATTGGTTTCACGATGAAAAGTGCCTTGAAATTGAGCTCAAATTAGTGGAAATGTTCGATTTTTGCCGATGTTCAAGAGTAAACAAATAACGTCACTATCCAATACATATCCAAGTGGCCAGTCTAATACGCAGTCACGAATGGACTGACATTAATTTATATAACTATTACAATAATGCAGTAGTCTGCATAACAGTAAATCTTCTATTTTTTGTGTGAATAAAAATTCAAAACAGAAAGCAAGAATAATATAAGAGGGACCTGAAGATGTGACTAATGAACAGAGAAAATGTTATTTTAGTGCCAGGAATGTCTGCATTGTTTATTCTTAATCCTATTTTGAAATTGGCATCTTTTGAAATTTGTGTGAAATTGGCCAAATTGCCAATTTCTGACCACTTTATTGGGTATTTGAAATCGGTAAATGGGTGTTTTCTTGTACTCAATCAATAGAACAAATGAAGTTCTAAAGAAATAGCTATGAGTTTGGTTGACTGAAACAATGGAATTGGCCGAATATAGGGCTCAAAGTGAGAAAAATCGCCGATGCGTATATATCACCGAGATCGCTAACTTTGCAAAAGCGTAATTCCGAAAGATTTCCATCAAATTTCGTACTTTTGGTGTCATTACCATCGGGAAAAGATTCTCTATTATTTCATAAGAAATTTTTTTTTTTTTTTTTAAGTTTATTCGACACTGAGAGTGAGGTCAGGATCAGGGCTCTTGACAGTGAAAGGGTTAAGGACCATAACAAGACAAAGATCACGACAGCCAGGAAGATGATGGGGTGGGTATTGAGAACTTTCAAAACAAGGGAAATAATGCCGATGGTGACACTCTTCAAATCACTAGTGCTCCCTTATTTAGAATACTGCTCAGTGCTGACGACCCCATTCAAAAAAGGAGAAATATCAGAGCTGGAACAACAGAGATCGTTTATGATTCACATAGAGCTAGAAAGCACCTAAATTACAGGGAACGCCTTCAAGTCTTGAATATGTACTCATTGGAGCAGAAGAGAGATACACGATAATATATACAGTTGTACCCCAGATTTTGTACAGCTCCCAACTCGAACAAATATGTAAGTGTATTTTTGTAAGTGCTTTTGTAAGTGTATTTTTGGGAGTATGAAACAGACTAATCTAATTTACATTTGTCCTTATGGGAACAAATTCGTTCGGTAATGGCACTTGAACAGCATTCTGAAACGAATTATTGACGAAAACCTGGAAATTACTCGAAGGCCTGGTCCCAAATCTGCACACTGCCATAACAACATACTGGAGTGAGAGATATGGGAGGAAGTGTAAAAGAAACCCAGTGAGGAGCAGGGGTGCGGTAGGGACAAAAAGGGAACACTGTATCAACATCCGGGGTCCCAGACTATTCAACATCTTACCAGAAGATATCAGAAACACAGCTGGAACAAGTGTAGGCGGCTTCAACAGGAAACTGGACAAGTATCTTCACCAGCTGCCAGATCAACCAGGATGTGATGGATATGTGGGGCAGTGGGACTCCAGCAGCAACAGCCTGGTTGACCAGGCAAGCATCAGACGAGCCTGGCCCATGGCCAGGTATATCAAAGGTATATCATGGACTTGGCATCCCTAGTTTTGAAGGTTCTCATTATCCATCCTATCATTTTCCTAACAGATGCAGTAGATACATTGTTGTGGTCTTTGAAGGCGAGATCCTCTGACATCACTCCCAGGTCATTTACATTACTTTTCTGCTCTATTGTATGGTTAGAATTTGTTGTATACCCTGATACAGTTTTAATTTCCTCAAGTTTTCCATAACTGAGTAGTTGAAATTTCTCTTCATTCAACTTCATATTGTTTTGAGTGGCCCATTTGAAGATTTGGTTGATGTCCACTTGCATTCTTGTGGTGTCTTTGATGCAGGTCACTGTTATGGCAATTCGGGTGTCATCCACAAAGGAAGACATGGAGCTATGGCTTTTAACTCTGTCTATGTTAGATATGAGGATGAGGAATAGAATGGGAGCGAGAACTAGGCCTTGCGAAACAGAGCTTTTCACCATAGCTGCCTCATATTTTACTCTGTTCACTATTACTCTTTGTGTTCTATTTGTCAGGAAGTTATAGATCCATCTACCAACTTGAACTTATTTCCATTTGGGTCCTAAAGCTCTTGCTTACCACTGCGAGTGTTCGGGTTCAATTCCCAGCGAGGGTAGAAATACTGGGTGTGTTTCTTTACACCGGTTGTCTATGTTCCCCATCAGAACATCTTTGTATTTTGTCACAATAAACTATTATTATTATTATTATTATTATTATTATTATAGTAAAATGGGTACCTGGGAGTTAGTCGACTGGTGTGGGTCGCATCCTGGTACAAAACTGACCAAATTTGCCCAAATTGCTCTGCATAACAAGTGGTTTTGTATACAGCAATATGTCATTGATGGCAGCTAGGCCTATATACCTTGTACTTGTACTTGTAGAAATAAAGATACAGTGGACCCCCGAGTAACGAACACCCCGGAAATCGTACAATTATGTAAGTATAATATTGTAAGTGCTTCTGTAAGTGTATTTTTGGGGTCTGAAATGGACTAACCTACTTGACATTATTTCTCAAGGGAGTAAATTCGTTCGGTAATGGCACTTGAGTAGGCTTCTGGAATGAATTTTGTTCGTTACTCGGGGGTCCACTGTATTAATATTATATTATAATTACAAAACATTGATCAAATCATATATGAAGGCAACACATAAATGGCTTCTTCAGTCTTGATTCCTTGATCAGTGCGCACACATTACCATACCAGGTCAACCATCGACTTATAAGTAGGTACAGTGGACCCACATCTAACGAAAAAACTTCATCCCAGAAGCCTCCTCAAGTGCCATTACCTAACGAATTTACTTCCTTAAGAAATAATGTCACGTAGGTTAGTCTATTTCAGACCCCCAAAAATACACTTCCACAAGCACTTACAATATTATACTTACATAATTGTACGATTTCCGGGGTGTTCGTTAGCCGGGGGTCCACTGTACCTGGGTGTTAAGGCACCTTAAACCTGCTGTCCCTGTTCACCTAGCAGTAAGTAGGTACCTGGGTGTTAGTCAACTGGGGGACAAGATTGAAGGACCACAATGGAAATAAGACAGACAGTCCTTGATGACCCATTGACTTTACTGGGTTATCTTGGATGGCTAATCCTCCCTACCCTGGGTTATCCTGGGTAGCTAACTCTCACTACCCTGGGTTATTCTGGGTGCCAAAGCCTCCCTACCCTGGGTTATCCTTTGTGGCTAACTCTCCCTACCCTGGGATATCCTGGGTGGCTAACTCTCACTACTCAGGATTATCCTGGGTGGCTAACTCTCTCTACCCTGGGTTATCCTGGGTGGCTAACTCTCTCTACCCTGGGTTATCCTGGGTGGCTAACACTCCCTACCCTGGGTTTTCTTGGGTGGCTAACACTTCCTACCCTGGGTTTTCTTGGGTGGCTAACACTCCCTACCCTGGGTTTTCTTGGGTGGCTAACACTCCCTACCCTGGGTTTTCTTGGGTGGCTAACACTCACTAACCTGGGTTTTCTTGGGTGGCTAACACTCCCTACCCTGGGTTTTCTTGGGTGGCTAACACTCCCTACTCTGGGTTTTCTTGGGTAGCTAACACTCCCTACCCTGGATTTTCTTGGGTGGCTAACCCTCCCTACCCTGGGTTTTCTTGGATGGCTAACACTCCCTACCCTGGGTTTTCTTGGGTGGCTAACACTACCTACCCTGGGTTTTCTTGGGTGGCTAACACTCCCTACCCTGGGTTTTCTTGGGTGGCTAACACTCCCTACCCTGGGTTTTCTTGGGTGGCTAACACTCCCTACCCTGGGTTTTCTTGGGTGGCTAACACTCCCTACCCTGGATTTTCTTGGGTGGCTAACAATCCCTACCCTAGGTTTTCTTGGGTGGCTAACACTCACTACCCTGGGTTTTCTTGGGTGGCTAACACTCCCTACCCTGGGTTTTCTTGGGTGGCTAACACTCCCTACCCTGGGTTTTCTTGGGTAGCTAACACTCCCTACCCTGGGTTTTCTTGGGTGGCTAACCCTCCCTACCCTGGGTTTTCTTGGATGGCTAACACTCCCTACCCTGGGTTTTCTTGGGTGGCTAACCCTCCATACCCTGGGTTTTCTTGGGTGGCTAACACTCCCTACCCTGGGTTTTCTTGGGTGGCTAACCCTCCCTACCCTGGGTTTTCTTGGGTGGCTAACACTCCCTACCCTGGGTTTTCTTGGGTGGCTAACACTCCCTACCCTGGGTTTTCTTGGGTGGCTAACACTCCCTACCCTGGGTTTTCTTGGGTGGCTAACACTCCCTACCCTGGGTTGTACATGAACGGTATAATAATAATAATGTTTTATTGATTCGTGTTAATAAAAATATCTATTTTTATTTCTTGGTGTTAATAATAATAATAATAATAATAATAATAATAATAATAATAATAATAATATAGTAGTAGGTTGGTAGACAGCAACCACTCAGGGAGGTACTACCATCCTGCCAGGTGACTGTGAAACAGAAACCTGAAACTGTTTTACATGATGGTAGGATTGCTGGTGTCTTTTTTCTGTCTCATAAACATGCAAGATTTCAGGTACGTCTTGCTACTTCTACTTACACTTAGGTCACACTACGCAAACATAAGAACATAAGAACATAAGAAAGGAGGAACACTGCAGCAGGCCTGTTGGCCCATACTAGGCAGGTCCTTCACAATCCGTCCCACTAACAGAATATTTGCTCAACCCAATTTTCAATGCTACCCAAGAAATAAGCTTTGACAATTCTACCCACTCATGCGCGAGTCCCACTCAAATCCAACCCCTCTCACTCATGAATTTATCCAACCTAAATTTGAAACTACCCAAGGTCCTAGCTTCAATAACCCTACTAGGCAGACTGTTCCACTCATCAACTACCCTATTTCCAAACCAATACTTTCCAAACATGTACACGTTTATTGTATACACACTCATCTGAGTTTTCTTTGATTTTATCTTAATAGTTCTTGTTCTTATTGCTTTTCCCTTTCATATCCATGGGGAAGTGGAATAAGAATCTTTCCTCCGTAAGCCATGCGTGTTGTAAAAGTCAACTAAAATGCCGGGAACAATGGGCTAGTAACCCCTTTTCCTGTATAGCTTACTAAAAAGAAGAAGAAGAAAATCGTCAAAGTGGGATGTTTGAATGTGCGTGGATGTTGTGCGAATGATAAGAAAGAGATGATTGTAGATGTTATGAATGAAAAGAAGCTGGATGTCCTGGCTTTAAGTGAGACAAAGCTGAAGGGGTAGGAGAGTTTCAGTGGGGAGAAATAAATGGGATTAGATCAGGGGTTTCAAATAGAGTTAGAGCTAAAGAAGGAGTGGCAATAATGTTGAATAATCAGTTATGGCAGGTAAAGAAGGAATATAAATGTATAAATTCAAGCATTATGTGGAGTAAAATAAAGGTTGGATGTGAAAAGTGGGTTATAGTAAGTGTTTATGCACCTGGAGAAGAGAGAAGTGTAGAAGAAGAGAGAGATTTTGGGAAATGTTGAGTGAGTGTGTGGGGAGTTTTGAACCAAGTGAGAGAGTAATTGTGGTTGGGGATCTTAATGCTAAAGTGGGTAAAAATGTTGTGGATGGAGTAGTAGGTAAATTTGGGGTGCCAGGGGTAAATGTAAATGGGGAGCCATTAATTGAGCTATGTGTAGAAAGAGGTTTGGTAATAAGTAATACATATTTTATGAAAAGAGGATAAATAAATATACAAGGTATGATATAGCACGTAAGGAAAGTAGTTTGTTGGATTATGTATTGGTGGATAAAAGGTTGATGAGTAGGCTTCAGGATGTACATGTTTATAGAGGGGCAACGGATATATCAGATCATTATTTGGTTGTAGCTACAGTTAGAGTAAAAGGTAGATGGGACAAAAGGAAAATGGCAACAGCAAGTAGAGAGAGGTAAAAGTGTATAAACTAAGGGAGGAGGAAGTTAGGGTGAGATATAAGCAACTATTGGCAGAAAGGTGGGCTAGTGCAAGTAGGAGTAGTGGGGGGGTTGAAGAAAGTTGGGATAGTTTTAAAAATGCAGTATTAGAATGTGGGGCAGAAGTTTGTGGTTATAGGAGGGTGGGTGCAGGAGGAAAGAGGAGTGAGTGGTGGAATGAAGAAGTAAAGGGTGTGATAAAAGAGAAAAGGTAGCTTATGAGAGGTTTTTACAAAACAGAAGTGTTAGTAGAAGAGCAGAGTATATGGAGAGTAAAAGAAAGGTGAAGAGAGTGGTGAGAGAGTGCAAAAGAAGAGCGGATGAAAGAACGGGAGAGGCTCTGTCAAGAAATTTTGCTGAAAACAAGAAAAATTTTGGAGTGAGATAAACAAGGTAAGAAAGCCTAGGGAACGAATGGATTTGTCAGTTAAAAACAGAGTAGGGAGTTAGTAGA
The DNA here is from genome assembly GCA_009830355.1 of Cherax destructor. NCBI lineage: Eukaryota > Metazoa > Arthropoda > Malacostraca > Decapoda > Parastacidae > Cherax > Cherax destructor. The sequence goes on from WNWK01029787.1 coordinate 17,745, forward strand.
TGGGGAGCTGGAGGTATTGGGTAGATGGCGGGAATATTTTGAGGAACTTTTAAATGTCGATGAAAAGAGGGAGGCGATAATTTCATGTACTGGCCAGGGAGGTACAACATCGTTTAGGAGTGAAGAAGAGCAGGATGTGAGTGTGGGGGAGGTGCGTGAGGCATTACGTAGAATGAAAGGGGTAAAGCAGCTGGAATTGACGGAATCATGACAGAAATGTTAAAAGCAGGGGATGATATAGTGCTGGAGTGGTTGGTATTTTTGTTTAATAAATGTATGAAAGAGGGAAGGTACCTAGGGATTGGCAGCGAGCATGTATAGTTCCTTTATATAAAGGGAAGGGATAAAAGAGAGTGTAAAAATTATAGGGAATAAGTTTACTGAGTATACCAGGTAAAGTGTATGGCAGGGTTATTATTGAAAGAATTAGAGGTAAGACAGAGAGTAGGATTGCAGATGAGCAAGGAGGCTTTAGAGTGGGTAGGGGATGTGTAGATCAAGTGTTTACAGTGAAGCATATATGTGAACAGTATTTAGATAAAGGTAGAGAATTTTTTATTGCATTTATGGATTTAGAAAAGGCATTTGATAGAGTGGATAGGGGAGCAATGTGGCAAATGTTGCAAGTGTATGGAATAGGTAGTAAGTTACTGAAGGCTGTAAAGAGTTTTTATGAGGATAGTGAGGCTCAGGTTAGGGTGTGTAGGAGAGAGGGAGATTACTTCCGGTAAAAGTAGGTCTTAGACAGGGTTGTGTAATGTCACCATGGTTGTTTAATATATTTATAGATGGGGTTGTAAAAGAAGTAAATGCTAGGGTGTTGGGGAGAGGGGTGGGATTAAATTATGGAGAATTAAATGCAAAATGGGAGTTGACACAGTTACTTTTTGCTGATGATACTGTGCTTATGGGAGATTCTAAAGAAAAGTTGCAAAGGTTAGTGGACGAGTTTGGGAGAGTGTGTAAAGGTAGAAAGTTAAAAGTGAACATAGATAAGAGTAAGGTGATGAGGGTATCAAACGATTTAAATAAAGAAAAATTGGATATCACATTGGAGAGAGGGGTTATGGAAGAAGTAAATGTTTTCAGATATTTGGGAGTTGATGTGTCAGCAGATGGGTTTATGAAGGATGAGGTTAACCATAGAATTGATGAAGGAAAAAGGTGAGTGGTGCATTGAGGTATCTGTGGAGACAAAAACGTTATCCATGGAGGCAAAGAAGGGAATGTACGAAAGTATAGTGGTACCAACACTCTTATATGGGTGTGAAGCATGGGTTGCAAATGCTGCAGCGAGGAGGAGGCTGGAGGCAGTGGAGATGTCCTGTCTAAGGGCAATGTGTGGTGTAAATATTATGCAGAAAATTCGGAATGTGGAAATTAGGAGAAGGTGTGGAGTTACTAAAAGTATTTGTCAGAGGGCTGAAGAGGGGTTGTTGAGGTGGTTTGGTCATTTAGAGAGAATGGATCAAAGTAGAATGACTTGGAGAGCGTATAAATCTGTAGGGGAAGGAAGGCGGGGTAGGGGTCGTCCTAGAAAAGGTTGGAGGGAAGGGGTAAAGGAGGTTTTGTGGGCGAGGCTTGGACTTCCAGCAAGCATGTGTGAGCGTGTTAGATAGGAGTGAATGGAGACGAATGGTTTTGGGACATGACGATCTGTTGGAGTGTGAGCAGGGTAACATTGTGTGAAGGGATTCAGGAAACCAGTTAATTGATTTAGTTGGACTTGAGTCCTGGAAATGGGAAGTACAATGCCTGCACTTTAAAGGAGGGGTCTGAGATAGTGACAGCTGGGAGGGACTTTTCTCAGCTGTAGTATCTGAGCTCCTCTGCAAAGACAGTGATTATGTATGAGTGTGGTGAAAGTGTTGAATGATGATGAAAGTTTTTTCTTTTTGGGGATTTTCTTTCTTTTTGGGTCACCCTGCCTCGGTGGGAGACGGCCGACTTGTTGAAAAAAAAAAAAAATAATAATAATAATAATAATAATAATAATAATAATTATAATAATAATAATAATAATAATAATAATAATAATAATAATAATTATAATTTTCATTGCTTTGTGTTAATCTTAAAAAATAATAGTTGTCTTTTAATAGTATTAATAATAGTAATAATAATATTATTACTTGGTGTTAATTAAGTCACAGTTGACCTTATTGTTCTCCACCATCACTAACTTTACTAACAACATTTTTTTTCTAACTGTCTTAGTAATGTTAGCTATTTTTAGGAAATATTTTGCTTCATTTTCACTGGGTGATAAAGGGAGGCACACGGGTTCGATCCCAGAAAAAGGAGCTCCAGTTCCACATGATCAAGAGCCTTTCACAGGCATAAGGGTTAGAGGAAGTCTCTATTAATTACTTAATAAGGAGAAAAAATCTTGGAAATTTTATATTATGTTAAGATGGAAGAAAATCAATGATTTTTTCCTTCTGCTTTATTTCTAGTTTTCTACGTTCAATAAGAACTTTCCTTCATTAAAACTTACGCTCAAGCACGGCCATATAGCTCAAGCTTCAAGCTTTACAAGAGTAAGTAAGAGAATACATTAAATAATAACGATAATAGTTCATACTATAGGTGAGCTCAGCAGTGTTGTTGTTGTTGTTGGGGTTTATAGGACCACTAACATCTTACACCGTACCGAGCCCCGCCTTCCAGGCTCCGGGAACTAACCTCCACTAAAGTGACTCACGAAATCGTAATGACACGATTGCTGGCCCAGTGGCTAACGTGTCGGTCTGTAGTTTTATAACTCTCTGATCGCGGGTTCTATTCCCGCCCGTGGTATGGTTTCTCCACTAAAGTGTAAAGAAGTTGACTAATGACGATACGTTTAATATGTCCTCTATAAGCTCTGTGGGTAACAAGAAGGCTCAGGTACAGGCCAAGATATCCTGAAGGTTTGGAGGGTCAAATCCCTCCACAATGAGTAGGAAAGATAGGATCAAAGACTGCATTCTGAATGTAGTGCTCCACCGTCTCATTCAATCAATCTACTTTATTTCTGATATTACAAAGTGGGGTTTACATATTATGTTATTTATACATTTTATGAAGTAATTATTACAAGAAGGCCAATAATATGCCTAGGCATTTCAGACAGTCTTATACTAGATCTTACTCTATAGTGACACAATAATTATATTGGTATTAAGGTTAGGTAATTGTAGTGATTAACTAGGTTTACAAAATTGAGATAGTTCAAATATTTAAGAATTTAACAATTAGTTTATATATTAATGGAAATGGTGACGTGTTGGCATGATACAGTTTCTATATTGGAGTGTCTTAGGCAAACTTATGATTAGCTTAAGAATTATGAAGCAATAGTTGTATTAGAATTTTGGTTACAATCATGTGCAAATTAAGGGGGAATCACAGATATTAATAAATGTATTTTGCCCTGGATATGTGCAAGATAAAGTAGTTTTCATGTGGTTAGCTACAAGTTGGGTGTGTAAGTGAGATAAGATGTTTTTTAACGGTGCTTTTGAAAATGGAGGTTGTGTCTGCAGTTCTAGAGTTTTCAAGCAGCGAGTTCCATATTTTAGGCCCTTTTATGTACATTGAATTTTTGTATAGATTTAGTCGGACACGGCAGCTCAGATGAAAACTCGCACACACAAGAACTTTTAAATCTCTGCACCAAATTCACCTTAAACCAGAAAATAGTAGAGCCTACAAGATTAAAGAATACACTGGACCTCGTCTTCACCAACAATGATGATCTGATAAGAAATGTCATCATATCAAAAACAATAAACTCAGATCACAACATAATAGAGGTTCAGACATGTATGCGGGTTTTAGTTTTTTTTTAGTTTAATATCTTTATTATGCACCCCATACCCATCCTGTGGGCAGTAGTCAAAAGATTACAGAGGTACATAATGGGTCCAGGGACTGGACCCCAAAGTTTTGATAGCTGAGCAAGTTACAAAGGTAATGAACTCACAAGTTACAAAGGCAATGAACTCACAAGTATTGCTACCCCAGAATGGTCCCCAATGTATATATATGTAAATTTATAATGTATATTTCCATTTTCTATAATTTTATATTGCTGATATTCTCGATAATAGCTAAATCATTAATATCGTGCTTTATATTATTATTGGACTTGTATTTGACATTATTTGACTTAGCTTTTGTAATAGGTAGGATGTAACATTATAAATTGTGCTCATGTTTGTAGTAGCTGCCTTGGAGTTGGCAAACTACCGATTATGACACTACGCTTGTTATACTGCCGGCGTCTAGTTGCTGGGAGGAGTCACGTGATTCCACCTGAGGTGGGTGGCTGCTTCTCTTTGCTCCAGAGCACTACGCAGCTGCACTTGTTTTCTCGCATTAAGATTCTGTGTACTCACCTAATTGTACTCACCTAATTGTGGTTGCAGGGGTCGAGACTCAGCTCCTGGCCCCGCCTCTTCGCTGTCTGCTACTGGGTCTCTGCTCTCCCTGCTCCATGAGCTTTATCATACCTTGTCTTAAAACTATGTATGGTTCCTGCCTCCACTATATCTTTCTCTAGACTATTACACTTCCTGACTACTCTGTGGCTGAAGAAATGCTTCCTAACATCCCTTTGACTCATCTGAGTCTTCAGCTTCCAGTTGTGTCCCCTCGTTTCTGTGTTCCCTCTCTGGAACATCCTGCCACTGTCTACCTTGTCAATTCCCCGCAGTATTTTGTATGTCGTTATCATGTCTCCTCTGACCCTTCTTTCCTCCAGTGTTGTTAGTCCTATTTCCCTCAACCTTTCTTCATAAGACAGACCCCTGAGTTGTGGAACTAACCTTGTCGCAAACCTTTGCACTTTCTCTAGTTTCTTTACGTGCTTGACTAGGTGTGGGTTCCAGATTGGTGCTGCATATTCTAGTATGGGCCTGACGTACACGGTATACAGTGTCTTGAACGATTCCTTGTTAAGGTAACAGAACGCTAATCTTAGGTTTGCCAGTCGCTCATATGCTGCCACAGTTATCTGGTTGGTGTGTGCCTCCGGAGACGTGCTTGGCGTTATACTCACTCCAAGGTCTTTCTCCTTTGCCGAGGTTTGTAGCCTTTGTCCGCCTAGCTTGTACTCTGTCAGCGGTCTTCTTTTCCCTTTTCCGATCCTCATGACTTTGCATTTGGAGGGATTGAATTCGAGAAGCCAGTTGCTAGACCAGATGTCGAGCTTGTCCAGGTCTGTTTGCAGCCCTGCCTGGTCCTCTTCCGATGTGATTCTCCTCATTATTTTCACATCATCCGCGAATAAAAACACTTCTGAGTCATCCCGTCCGTCATGTCATTTACATATACCAGGAATAACACTGGTCCTAGGACTGACCCCGCGGGACACCGCTCGTCACTGGCGCCCACTGGATACATCACCACGCACCATGACCCGTTTTTGCCTCCCTTTTAGGTATTCCCCTGATCCATTCCAGTGCCCTTCCCGTTATACCTGCTTGTTCTTTTCCCAAATTCTTTACTAATCTCATGGGAACTTTTCGAAGGCCTTCCTGCAGTCCAGGAAAATGCAATCAACCCACCCCTTTCTCTCCTGCCCTTACCTCTGTTACTTTTTTCATAGAACTCTAGGAGGTTTTTTACAAGGGATTTGCCTTTCCCGGGAAACCGTGCTGTCTGCTGTCTGTCTGTGTGGTAGAGATGTATTCAGTGTTTGTTAAGGGTTTTATATCTTTATTATGCACCCCATACACATCCTGTGGGCGGTAGTCAAAAGATTACAGAGGGAGTAGTGGGTCCAGGGGCTGGGCTCAAAGTTTGTAGCTGAGCAAGTTACAAAGGTAATGAAAATCAGATGGTCACAATCATGACAAGTTACAAAGATATTTGGATTACAGAGGTATATATAGGGCCCCGGGGCCCCAAAGTTTTGATAGCTGAACAAGGTACAATTTGGGAATGAATTCTAGTTAAAGGGAATGAATCATGTAAGAAATTTACTTACGTCTGTACATGGTTTCAACATGAACCCAAATTTTTAAAGCAATGAGCAATCTATTAGTTACACCCCCCGCCACAATTAATGAGTTATTTGGGGAAATTTTTTTGTTGGGGCCCCACACACACACAAAATATATACACACACACACATACATGTATATACATACACACATACACATAAAACACATATATACATACATAGAAGAAGGACAGGGACAAGAGGAGCACCACAGAACAAAGAATGAGAGCACAGTAACAAAAAACGAGAGTGCAGACAAAGCAGCAGACACACTAAAAGGGCCCATCAAACAGGTCACAAATGTTCAAAATACCAAATGCCTCAAATGATGTAGTTGAAGATT
>WNWK01029788.1:0-24073 GCA_009830355.1 Cherax destructor
ATATATATATATATATATATATATATATATATATATATATATATATATATATATATATATATATATATATATTTTTTTTTTAAGGGGGCCCTTTTTTCCCCACCAAGGCAGGGGGGAAACCCAAAAAAAAAAAATTTTATCATTCACTCCATCACTTTTTTGCCAGAGGAGTTTTTTATTTTTACAGTTAAAAAAGGGGGAAACATTAACACCTCTCCTTCAGACCCCCGGCACTGTACTTCCCATCTCCGGGGACTCAAGCCCCCCCCCGGTTTTTCCCCAAAAATTTTCCCCTTCATAAATGTTACCTTGTCACATTCCAACAGCACAAAAATATTAAAACCATTTGCCCCCATTCACCCCCCAAATGTCAGCATTTTTGGGGGGGAAGTCCCCCCCCTTGAACAAAAAACCCCCCTTTTTACCCCCCCCAAAACCCTTTTTCCGGGGGCCCCCCTTTCCCCCCCCGCCTTCCTCCCACTACAGATTTATATACTCAAAGTCATTCTTTTTTCCCCCCCCCTTTTCCTCTCATGTCCAAACCACTCAACAACCCCCCCCTCACCCCTCGGGAAAAATTTGATTTGGTCCCCCCGGGGGCCCCTTTAAAAATTTTCCCCAAAGTACGAATTTTTTTTTATTTCAACCACACATTGCCCCCAGACATGACATTCCACTGCCTCCACCCTTTTTCCGTTGCAATATTCACCCCCCATAAAAGGGGCTGGAAAAAACCCACATTCTTATTTTTTCCCCTATTGCTTTTTTTGGACAAAGTTTTTTGTCTCCACAGACCCCCATTTTCACCCCCCTTTTCCCCCCCCCTTATTAATTCGGGGGATTCACCTCATTTTTCATAAAACCCATCTGCTGACACGTTACTCCAAAATATCAGAATACATTCACCTCCTCCATATTCCCCTCCCTCCAATCTTTCTGTCACCTAATCTTTTTTATCCCATCACCTTACTCATTCTTATATTACTTTTAAATTTTTTTTTTAAAAAATTTACCAAACTCATCCACCAACTTCTGCAACTTCTGTTAAAAATTTTCCCAATTTCATAGCCTCTTGTCCCCTATTTTTAACTGTCAAATTATTTTTTCCCCCTAGGCTTCCCCAATTTATTAATAAAAATTTTTTCCAAAAAAATTTTTTCTTTTTTTTTCCCCAATTTTAAAATTTTTTTAAAACCCCCTTTTCCCCCCACCCATTTTTTTTTTTCCCTTTTTTTAAAATTCCCTTTCCCCCCCTTTCCCCAAACCCTTTCCCTTTTTTTTTCCCAAAACCCCCCTTCCCTTTTTCCTTCCCCCCCATCACCCCAATTTTTTAAAAACCCCTTTTTTTTTTTAATTTTTTTTTTTTTCCCTTTCCCCCCCTTTCCCCCCAAAACTTTTTTCCCTCTTCCCCCCGGGGCACCCCCCTTTCCCAAAACCCAAAAAAACCTCCAAAACCCCCAAATTTATTAAGGGGTAATTTTTAAACCCCCCCCAAATTTTTTCCCCAATCAAAAACTAAAAACCAAAAACCTTTTAAATTCCCCATTTTTTTTAAAAAGATGTTTTTTTAATTCCCCCCCAAAAAAAATTTGGGTTTTTTTTAAAAATTTTATTTCAAAAAACTTGTTTGTTTTTCTTTTCTTGAAACCCAAATCTCCCTTTTTTAAAACCCCCAAACAAAAAGGGTTTGCAAATTTTAAAAAAAGTAAATTCTGAATATCTTTTGGTCAAAAAATTAAAAATTTTTCCAAAATAAAAAAAAGTTATTTAAAGTTCCTTTTTTTCTAAAAAAACATGCCCATCAAATTTTTTTGTTTTATTTAAAAAATCATTTTTGAAAAAATTTTTTTTTAAAATTCCTTTTTTTTTTTAAAAAAATTGGAAAAAAACCTATAACAAACCCCTTTAAAAAGGGGGTTTAAAAAAAAGGGGTTTTCCCTTTTTTTAAAAAAAATTTAAAAAAACCCAAAAAAAACCAAAAAAAATTAATTCCCCAAAATTAAAAGGAGGGGGGGGAAAAAGGGCCCAAAAAAGGAAAAAAGGGCCCCCAAGGATTTTTTTTTTCCAAAAAAACCCATTCTAAAGGGGGAATTTTTTTTTTTGGCAAAAATTTTTTTGGAAAGTCAAAAAAAAAAAAAATTTTTTGGGTTTTTTAATTTTTTTAATTTTGCCAAACCCCCAAATTTTTTAGAAATTTTTTAAGGGGGGAAAAATTTTTTTTTTAAAAAAGGGGAAATTTTTTTTAAAGGGGGTTTTTTCCCCCAACCAAAAAAATTTTTAAAATTTAAAAAAAAGTTTTTTAAAACAAAAATGAAGAAAAAAATTTTCAAACCCCTTTAAACGGGGGTTTTAAAATTTTTCCTATTTTTTTTTTTTGAAAGGAAATTTTTAAAATTTTTAATTTTTAAGATCACTTGCACCCCCCCTTTTTGGGGATTTTCTAGATTATTTACGAGGGTTTCTTTTTTTTGGACAAATTAGGAAAAATTTTATTACCCCCCTTTGGGGGTTAAAAACCCCTGCTTAAAAAGCAGTCTTGAATTTTTTTCCCCCAGGAATTCACTGGACTCAGATTACCGCCAAAGAAGTTCACAATTTGATTAAAGTTAAAATTTTTTATTACAACGTTATCGTGTCTGGGCCCCAAAAATTTTTCCCCCCAAAAAAAACCCCCCTCTATAGTTTTCAAGTTTTTTGGTCGGTATTTTAAACCCCCCAAAATTTTTTTTTTTTGGGGTTTTTTCCCGGGGAAAATTTTCCCCAAAAAAAATTTTTTTGAGAATGGGGTTTTAAGCCCCAAGCACCCCGGGGCTTTTTTTCTATCTACCCCCATCCGCCCTCCTGATGGGGAAGGGGGGTTTTGGGGGGCCGGGGGTTTTAAAAGATAAGGGGGCCCATTTAACTTTTTTTGGGAAAGGGGGTTTTGTTTTTAGGTAATACATATTTAAAAAAAAGGGGGTAAATAAGTATACAAGATATGATGTAGGGAGTAATGGCAGTAGTTTGATGGACTATGTATTGGTAGATAAAAGACTGTTGAGTAGACTTCAGGATGTCATGTTTATAGAGGGGCCACAGATATATCAGATCACTTTCTAATTGTAGCTACAGTGGGAGTAAAAGGTAGATGGGATACAAGAAAAACAAGCAGCAAGTAAGAGAGAGGTAAAGGTTTATAAACTAAAAGACGAGGTAGTTAGGGTAAGATATAAACAACTATTGGAGGATAGATGGGCTAGTGAGAGATAGGCAATGGGGTCGAAGATGTATGGTAAGTTTAAGATTGTAGTGTTAGTGTTCAGCAGAAGTTTGTGGTTACAGGAAAGTGGGTGCGGGAGGGAAGAAGAGCGACTGGTGGAATGGTGTAAGGGAGAAAAAGTTAGCATATGAGAGGTTTTTACAAAGTAGAAGTGATGCAAGGAGGGAGGAGTATATGGAGAGAAAAGAAAGGTTAAGAGAGTGGTGAAGCAATGTAAAAGAGAGCAAATGAGTGGTGAGATGTTATCAACAAATTTTGTTGAAAATAAGAAAAAGTTATGGAGTGAGATTAATAAGTTGAGGAAGCCTAGGGAAAGAATGGATTTGACAGTTAAAAATAGGAGACAAGAGCTATGAAATTGGGAGATTCTGAACAGAAGTTGCAGAAGTTGGTGGATGAGTTTGGTAGGGTATGAAAAGAAGGAAATTAAAAGTGAATATAAGAATGAGTAAGGTGATGAGGATAACAAAAAGATTAGGTGACGAAAAGATTGAGGGAGAGAATATGGAGGAGGTGAATGTATTCTGATATTTAGGAGTGAACGTGCAGCAGATGGGTCTATGAAAGATGAGGTGAATCATAGAATTAATGAGGGGAAAAGGGTGAGTGGTGCACTGAGGAGTCTGTGGAGACAAAGAACTTTGTCCATGGAAGCAATGAGGGGAATGTATAAGAGTATGGTTATACCAGCACTCTTATATGGGTGGTGAATATTGCAACATGGAAAAGGCTGGAGGCAGTGGAGATGTCATGTCTGAGGGCAATGTGGTGTGAATATAATGCAGAGAATTCGTACTTTGGAAATTAGAAGGTGGGATTACCAAATCTATTATCCAGAGGGCTGAGGAGGGGTTGTTGAGGTGGTTTGGACATGTAGAGAGCGGGAACAAAATAGAATGACTTTGAGAGTATATAAATCTGTAGTGGAGGGAAGGCGGGTGGGAGGGGCTAGGAAAGGTTGGAGGGAGGGAGAAAGGAGGTTTTGTGTTCGAGGGGCTTGGACTTCCAGCAAGCATGCGTGAGCGTATTTGGCAGGAGTGAATGGAGACAAATGGTTTTTAATACTTGACGTGCTGTTGGAATGTGAGCAAGGTAACATTTATGAAGGGATTCAGGAAACCGGGCAGGCCGGACTTGAGTCCTGGAGATGGGAAGTACAGTGCCGGCACTCTGAAGGAGAGGTGTTAATGTTTCAGTTTTGTAACTGTAGTGTAAGCGCCCTCTGGCAAGACAGTGATGGAGTGAATGATGAAAGTTTTTGTTTTTGGGCCACCCTGCCTTGGTGGAAACGGCCGTGTTAAAAAAAAATATATATATATATATATATATATATATATATATATATATATATATATATATATATATATATATATATATATATATATATATTATATATATATATATATATATATATATATAATATATATATATATATTAATTATGTCGTCTGAATAGGTAAAATTGGTCAATTAGCAAGAACTCGTTTAAAATTAGTCCTTTCTAAAATTTTCTCTTAAACGTTTAAAGATATATTTTTTTCATTTATGTTAATGTAAAAATAATAATTTTGTTCCAAAGAACCTTAGAAAACTTACTTAACCTTATTATAACAAGCGCAATTTAATTTAGCCTAATCCAACTAAATATATTTTAGATGAGTTTACGATAATTTAATAAACAAACACAATGAAATATATTTTTTCATTAGGTTCAGAATGATTTGCAATCACAAATTTTCGCTTGCCTAATTCGGCAAGAAGAGCGTTGCTATTTAAGCAAACTCAGTTTTACCTATTTGCTATATATATATATATATATATATATATATATATATATATATATATATATATATATATATATATATATATATATATATATATGGCAAATAGGTAAAACTTATGAGTTTGGTTTAAATAGATATATATATATATATATATATATGGCAAATAGGTAAAACTTGCGAGTTTGGCTTAAATAGCAACGCTCTTCTTGCCATATAAGACAAGCGAAAATTTCTGTATGCAATAATTTCGCAAAAATCATTCTGAACCTAACGAAAAAAATATATTTTATTGTGTTTGTTTATTATTAAATTATTGTAAAAGTATCTAAAATATATTTAGTTGGGTTAGGCTAAATTAAATTGCGTTTGTTATAATAAGGTTAGGTAAGTTTTCAAAGTTTCTCTTGGTACAAAATTATAAATTTTTACATTAACATAAATGAAACAAATATATCTTTAAACATATAAGAGAAAATTTTAGAAAGGACTTAATTTTAAATGAGTTCTTGCTAATTGACCAGTTTTACCTATCACGCACGACATATATATATATATGGCGACACCTTCCTCTGTCTTAGCGTCATGTAACAGCAAGTGTAATAGGTCATTATTTTTGGGGTAACATTCTATCCAACATAATCAGGAATTTAGTTACTAAGAGAAACGCCACAAAGAAACTAGCGCTGGCATCTATACTCTCCCACGTGGGGAGGAGTATAAAAGTTTGGGGAAGCACATCAGGGAATACAAATACAAATAATGAGGAGTTTTATGACAAGGTAACGGAAGTAAGACACGAGAGAGAGGGTTCAATAGACTGCATTTTCTTGGACTGCAAGAAGGCCTTCGACACAGTTCCTCACAAGAGGATTATGCAAAAGCTAGAGGATCAGGCACACATAACAGGAAAGACACTGCAATGGATCAGAGAATACCTGACAGGGAGGCAAAAGAGAGTCATGGTACGTGACGAGGTGTCAGAGTGGGCGCCTGTGGCGAGCGGGGTTCCACAAGGGTCAGTCCTAGGACCTGTGCTGTTTTTGGTATGTGAATGACATAACGGAAGGGATAGACTCAGAAGTGCCCTTGTTTGCAGATGATGTGAAGTTAATGAGGAGAATTAAATCGGTCGAGGATCAGGCAGGACTACAGAGAGACCTGGACAGGCTACAAGCCTGGTCCAGCAACTGGCTCCATGAATTTAACCCTGCCAAATGTAAAGTCATGAAGATCGGGGAAGGGCAAAGAAGACCGCAGACAGTATAGTCTAGGTGGCCAAATACTGCAAACCTCACTTTAGGAAAAACATCTTGGGGTGAGTATAATACCAAGCACATCTCCTGAGGCACACATCAACCAGATAACTGCTGCAGCATACGGGCGTCTGGCAAAACTAAGAATAGCGTTCCAATACCTCACTAAGGAATCGTTCAAGACTCTGTACACCATATACGTCAGGCACATACTGGAATATGCAGCACCAATCCACACCTGGTCAAACACGTCAAGAAATTACAGAAAGTGCAAGGTTTGCAACAAGACTAGTCCCAGAGCTAAGGGGATTGTCCTACGAAGAAAGGTTAAGGAAAATCGGCTTGACGACACTGGAGGACAGGAGGGTCTGGGAGACATGATAATGGCATATAAAATAATGCGAGGAATTGACAAGGTGGGCAAAGTCAGGATGTTCCAGAGATGGGACACAGCAACAACTCATAGAGTTGTCAGCACGTGGAATAGCCAAGAAAGTGACGTAGTGGAGGCAGGAATCATACATAGTTTTAAGATGAGGTTCGATAAAGCTCATGGGCAGGGAGAGAGAGGACCTAGTAGCGATCAGTAAAGAGGCGGGGCCAGGAGCTAATTAGGTGAGTACACACATACACATGTTTCTTCAGGCACTTGTAGAAGAGAGAGAGTATACTTAGTATCAGTGACAGGTAGATTGGCCAAGGAGGAGTAAGTGAGGAGGGTTTTTTCCGGGTACACACTCATTCTCACACACACACACACACACACACACACACACACACACACACACACTAGGCAGCTAGGAATCTAGGAAGTAGGAATTCTAGGAAGAAGGATAAACATAGAAGGAACTAGCGTGTAGGCGGCTGGGTCAGCGTCAGGTCAAAGTCAGGCCAGTGAATCACATGTGGACGCGGACAGTGCAAACATTCTGAGCGCTCACATGCACACATAGTTTGCGCACACGTCCACAAAACTAACACTCACACAAGCACACACGTACACACACATAATATGCACACAGGCCAATTGACACCTCACTGTGACTCGATAGCACTTAGCCACTTGTTTCCCTACACCTCTCTCTCTGTCTCTCTCTCTCCCTCTCTCTCTCCCTCTGTCTCTCTCTCCCTCTGTCTCTCTCTCTCTCTCTCTCTCCATCTCTCTTTCCTCTCCCTTCTCTCCCTTCCCCCATTCCCCTCTCTTTTCCTTCCTTCCCTTTCCACCCTTTCCTCTTCTCTAGCCCTCCCATCTTCCCACTCTCTCCTCTCTACCCTCCCATCACTATCCCTGCTCTCCCTCCCTCTCTACCCTCCCATCACAATCCCTGTCCCCCTCCCCCCTCTACCCTCCCATCACAATCCCTGTCCCCCTCCCTCCTCTACCCTCCCATCACAATCCCTGTCCCCCTCCCTCTCCCTCATCACAGTCCCTCCTCCCCCCCCTACAACTCCCCACGCACTCACACACACACACACACACACACACACACACACACACACACACACACACACAGAACACACACATATTACAACACCTAACCTATAAAAAATGGTGGCTCAGAAGGGAAGTCGAAGGCTCAGGGGATCAGAGGAAAATGGTTCTGATAAGGAAGAATGGATGGAAGAGAAATGTAAAAGGATGGAACAAGGGTGCGAAAGCAAACTAGGTGAACTTTCTGCAAAAATGAAGTGGATGGAGGTAGAGAAGAAATGGGAGTCACAAGCCAAAGCCGCAGAAGCCTGGATACGGGCCCTAGAATATGAGGTAAATAGGCTGAAGTGAGTTACAGGGCTATTGCCCAGAGGAGACAGCATCTGAAGTAAGTACACTCCTACTGAACGAGGAGCCCAACAGAAAAGAAGGAGACATGATTTATGCTAAGGCCCTATCAGTCCACCAAGCAGGGCTGAAGGGGGAGAGCAGTTGGGAGCAGGTATAGCAGTAAGGGAGGGGGAGAAGGTGGTGAGGGGGATAGTTCCCATGCAGGGGCACGACCATGCCACCAAGAGTTACAGGAAAAAATAAGGGAGACACAGGCTGAGGGAAAGACAATGGGAGAAGAGGAAGAAGTCAGTGTTTATTCATGGGCTTCAGGAGAGCGAGGGGAGGACACACAAAGAAGGTAGGAAGAAAAACAGGAGATTGAAAACAAAGAAATAGGCGATGAGGACATGACTGAGATAGTAAATTTTCAGAGAATAGGGGGGTACTTGAAGGGGAGAAATCGGCCACTCAAACTGATTTTCAAGACGGAAACGGTGCAAAACAGGATCCTGCATGAGAAACCACGGCTGAAGGATTCATCAGCATATAAGAGGGTGTTCCTAGACCGAGTCAGAACAAGAACAGAACGACATCAGCTGAGGGAGAGGACTCAGATGAGAAAGGGGCTAGAAAGAGAGACAAGGACAGAATCAGCAGAGGACAACCAGAGCAACAAGCGTAAGCCCGCACACAACCACCCCCAGAACCCCACAACCAAACAGAAACAAGGGGTCACAGTTTGAAGTTGAAGACTCAGATGAATCAAAGGGATGTTAGGAAGTATTTCTTCATTCATAGAGTTTGTCAGAAAGTGGAATAGTCTGGAAAGTGATGTAGTGGAGGCAGGATCCATACATAGTTTTAAGACGAGGTTTGATAACGCTCATGGAGCAGAGGGAGAGGACCTAGTAGCGACCAGTGAAGAGGGGGGCCAGGAGCTATGAATCGACCCCTGCAACCACAAATAGGTGAGTACACACACACACACTCACACACACATTCACACATTCACACTCATACTCACACTCATACACTCCGACTATCACCTCTTAAAGAGGAATATTATGAAACATGTCAGAAGATGGGAAGTAGTGAGACACGTCAACAGGTGACGAGGGAAAGTTACAAACAAAACCAGTGGATACAGCAGATCACGAAAATCATCAGGAGTCAAATAGGTACGCTGAAAAAAAAGTTGACTTCATGTATCTGCTCTTTGGTTTCCTCAGATATAATCCAGACTGTGTAGGCAGCCATGAAAGGAGAAGAGCTGAATTATAGTCTACCTAAAACTTGTTTGATGATAAGCAGAAGTCATGGTAGGTAGATCTTAAAGAAGCTGGTTTCAGTATTTCAGAACTCACGGGAAGAACAAAAGAAGGATAGGCAAGCACCTGAGATGAAGTTATTTGTTTGCCAAAGTCACATCAAAGCTTTACCCTACCTGTGAAGATGGTGCTTGACCTCGTCTCCCAGATATAACACTGTGTTGGAAGCTGAAGTGAGACACATCCAGAGGTTACCACATCAACATAAATGTCTATTGCTAACGGTTACAAGGGAAGGTGAAGTAAAATAATAACTTAAACTCCCAGAATTGAAGTCAGTGTCGGTACATAATAAAAGAATAACCACATGTAACTTGAGTATTGAAGTTATAAAATTAAACCAGCTCGTAGAAGACTGTATACAGTTGCCAGACTAGAAACACTATAGTGATCCGTAACTCTTCTCCCGAGTCTGCAGTAAACACAGCCAGGAGAAGAAAGTTTGATAATTCTTGGCTACCAGGAGGGAACCGAAGGTACGAACGCTGGAACAGAGGTGGCGCTGAAATTTAGTCACCTTAGGATTACCGGGAAAGTGAAATCAAGAAATATATTTGTCCTGAAGTCAAGCAAAAACACGTACCTAATCTGAAAGGTATTCTCTTCCCTTACTCTCGTATCAGAAAGTCTGACATAGATATTTTTAATATCTCATAATTACCTTTAAACTGAGGCTTCCAGTATGGCGTGTGGATGCTTCTTGATAATGTCTGAACATCCTTCAGTATGCTAAAATAAATACAGCTAAACTTAAAACTTACATCATTTAAAAATCTCAAGTTTTATTTTTTTGGCCAGAGGGGAGGAATGATGGAGGTGTGGGGACACCTCGCTCGACACAAACTCATCTAATTTCCGCCATATTTTGATGAAAAATGTCTTGCGTCTTAATACTCAGCAAGATCTGTCATAAGTGTTCTCTAGGCTGCCTCACACTGCACCTATCTTGAAATTTAATTCCACAGGTGACTCATTGGTGAGAAATTATTATTGGTGGTGGAGTGTGATGCAGTGTGGCCAACAGTGGTGTATTGTCGCCCGACAAACTCTCCGTCACTGTGACTTAACTTCCCTGGATGACAAACATATCCTAGACTATTACTATTAATCACCTTCATTGCTTCCACGTGATGAGGATATAAAGGTTAACATGGTGTAGTGTTCAGGATGGTCATAAGGCTGCACGTCTCCTCTCCATCACCTAGAAAAAATCACAATGTGTGCAGATACTGAGAGACATTTTTCACTGTATATGTCCTTGAATCTATTGGATATAATGCTGAAGGCAAAGGGATAGCTGCCTCGGACAGCCATGATTCTCATTGATTTCCCAAAATATATATATATTGTATATATATATATATATATATATATATATATATATATATATATATATATATATATATATAATACATACATACATACTATATGCGTGCGTAATGAACGATTGTCAATGAATAAACAGAAGTGTGGAGAGGGGCTGGAACCGCGGTTCCTGAGCTTCGGAGTTTGTAATAGAAAAGTTTCAAAGAGGTCACTGCCGTGTTCTGTCTGCATCAGTAGTTACTGTCTGTAACCTTACTGTCCTTTCCCACTGCCACAGTAAGTTTCACGGTAAATGTCTCGTCTCTCTGAAAGCCAGTGTCTCACTGTGGCTGTGACGGAGGTGAGAATACATTTATTTAATAAAGTGCAAATTGGGACTTAGGTCACTCAGTGGCAGTGTGAGTCTTGTGTTGAGGAACCCGCACCACCGCTGAAAATGTGAAGCCGATCAGATGAGTCATTCTCCAGTTTCGGCATGCAGTTAAATAATTCCGAGTTTTTATTTTGAAGGTACTTTCCTGGCACTAAGAGACATCACCCATTGAACTTTGAAGATGTAATTTGAAATTTATTTTACGTGATTTAACGGCAATAAAAAAAAATCACAATTTTGCACATAAAATTGTCACACCTGCACATTTGAATTTACCTCTCTGCTATCGTCGTATTTTTTTTTATTTTTTTTTGAACGTTTTATGTTCCACCACTGAGGATTTTGAAGGTTATCTGAGTCATTCCAGGATGCTGGGAATGTGTTCAACAGCTTCAGCCATATTATACGTGAACATGCCAGTTGTTCTTAGAATTTAATTCTCTTTTCTGTACACAAGTGTTATAATTTGAAGTCGGTTTAATGATCATTCTCGAGTAATGTAATTAAGAATGAAAGGTTATAACTGACCATAATTCTTAAAGCGGTCAGATGACCAAAACCTCCAGCTGCGGGTCATCATGTGACTAAGACCCGCGTCAGGAAACACTTGTCCTGTTTCCTGACAAACCTTTCCTAACCTAACCTTGAGTAATGTGCAAAATGAAATTGAAAAGTAGGAGGAAGAAAGAAAAAACAAGATAAAAGCTTGAGACAACTTCTTCAGGGATACCTACCACTTCAGGGATACCTACCACTTCAGGGATACCTACCACTTCAGGGATACCTACCACTTCAGGGATACCTACCACTTCAGGGATACCTACCACTTCAGGGATACCTACCACTTCAGGGATACCTACCACTTCAGGGATACCTACCACTTAAGGGATACCTAAAACTTCTCAACCTCAGGTTGAAGAATATCAACATCTAAGTTAATCTGTTCCTGTGAGGATGGTAGAAGTTCCTTTCTTGAAGGTGAACTCTGATATTTTCTGGCTGTGTTTGCTTAAAATGGATGAACTTTCTTTTTTCTCTGCACCACTGTAGTGGACTCCCATCTTTGTACAATAACACCAGTAACATATATTTGTTGTTGGACGCTCTTTTTGTGAATTGGAAAAGGATCCCGAAACGGATATTAGTGACGTATTGTTGTTGGAAATGCTGGCTACAATTTCTTCATAACATTCGTCAAAATATAGCTGGAGAAGTTCTTCAATGTTTGTTACATCAGCATGACTTTCTTCATTACACTCGATGCTGCTTTATACTGTTAGCAATGCAACTTCATTCTCTGAGTTCTTGAACACTTGAATTCTCTCTTGAGTTGTATTTCATTCTTAATATTGTCAATGTTTGTTTTACATAACTCATCCGCTGCATTGACACTGAAGACGTTACTGTTATGTGGGTGAGGTAGACAAGTGCTGAGTATGGTGATGCAGTCAGTGTAACTCTGGAACCTAGTTAACACTGACACTTTGACAGATGATAGTGAGTGTTTAATGTTACCCAAGTGTGAAAATCTTGTATCACTCAATTTTGTTGATGAAATTTATCAAATATTGTCGTTGAGGCAGAGTATTTCTGAGACAAGACAATTTATTCCACTTGGACGTATAGTTGTTTTATGTAATGTTTTC
The DNA here is from genome assembly GCA_009830355.1 of Cherax destructor. Taxonomy (NCBI): domain Eukaryota; kingdom Metazoa; phylum Arthropoda; class Malacostraca; order Decapoda; family Parastacidae; genus Cherax; species Cherax destructor. The sequence continues at coordinate 12,734 of WNWK01029788.1, forward strand.
AACAAGACAACTTAGCATTATGCTTATATTTACTTAAATGATGGTATGTGTATTTAAACATATTGCATTTTTTCACATTTGTGATAAAACATTAAGTTTTATTGCAGTGGGTAGGCACATTGTGAATGAGCTTGTGCTTTGGTAGTTCATTTTGTTCTTGAGGAGTCTGTAGCTTACTGCAGACTGCAGGACACTGTAGTGGCTCACAATGATGTCTTTTACCACTCTTTACTCCACAATACAATCATGAATAACCAGTTGAAGTGTAAGTAGAAAACTTGGCTAATTGTTGTATCCTGTCCCTCAAATTCCTTAGACATCATTGCCATCATTATCTCATGCTACCAAATAAATTTTGAAGCTGGTATGTTAATTCATGCGTTGCTTCTTCAATAATGTCTGTGATGTGCGCTGCTGTGTGAGATCCAGGAAATGACATCACTCTAAGGACAGCAGTTTTCTGAGTGAGTTTTTTGCCGAATCACATGTGCCATTGTATACTGTTCGCCAGATTCTCTCATCCAAGCCTCCTGGGCCCTATCGTATATGATTTTAAAACTATGTATGTGGCCTGGTTCCAGGACGTCTTCAAGATCATTCCACTTCCTGACCACCCTGACGCTGAAGTACTTCCTGATATCCCTCTGGCTCATCTGCGGCTTTAACTTCCAACTATACCCCCATGTGCCTTTTTCTTGCCTCTCACTCCCCGTCTTCCTTATCAGTTCTCCTAAGTATTTTGTATGCTATCATGTCTTCCCTTGTTCAGTTTTCCTCTAATGCCATCGGGATAACTTCCTTTAGCCTCTCCTTAACTTTGGGACCAGACTTATTGTATACCTCTGCGCTTTCTCCAGTTTCCTAACATGCTTTATCAGGTGTGGGTTCCATGTTGGTGCTGCATACTTTTAGTTGGGCCTGATATATGTTGAATTTGTCAATATTCCTGAAGTCTTCTCTTACATTTGCAAGACGATCATTGGCTGTAAATCTTATTAAGTTGACCTGCACCTCCAACAATATGCTTGGCACTATGCTCACCCCCAAGTCCTCTTTGAGCGAGGTTTGCATTTACTGTTCCACAGCTCTGTACTCTGTGTCTGGTTTTCTTGACTATATTCTTCTCTATATTCATAATAGGGCATTTGCTGGGGTTGAATTCAAGTATTCCATTATCTGACCAATTTTGTAGTTTGTCTAGATCTATTTATATCCTCTTCTTGTTCTTATTGCTTTTAAAATCTTCCTTAGTTTTACACCCAGGACCTTGTAATTGTCCAGTAGTTGTGATTGACAAAAGTGACCGCTCGAAACCCATGTTGCCCTGAGTTGTGCTAAGTTTTTATGCCATGGTTTTTTTATGCGATCACTTTACTGCCGTTTTTTGGAATAGGGCTATATTAGTGTTTTCTTTGTGGGATCTCTCCTGTGTCCAGACTCAATCTCCATAGATTTTCCGAGGCTTATGGTAGTGATTTCTTGCAGTTCTTTATGAATATGAAATTCCACGACTCTTGGCGTACTCTTTTAAATATGTTAAACTTCTCTCCTGGCAGTGAAAGACACAGTTATTGCACATTACATAAATATATACATTTTGCATATTACTGGCATAATATATGCATATTGGGTCGACTCAGATTGTTTGAAAAAATAAATCTTATTTAAAAAAGGCAAATACTGAAAGTCAAGTATCTGCATACTAATATATATATATATATATATATATATATATATATATATATATATATATATATATATATATATATATATATATATATATATTATATGGATTTAGGTAACTAGACAGGTTGAATATGAAAAATGTGTAGTGAATATATTAAAAACCAGGGAAGGAGTAATCATTAAAGAATTAATACTGTAACTAGCGTGTACAGGTGTGTGCACAGCTGTGTTCTACTTTGAACAGCTGCATATGTTGGTTCCAGGATTTCCCTGCCCAGAGCGTGTTCTAGTGTTGCTAGATGACAATTACGAAGGTAGAAAATTATAGAGGGATTCAAAAGCGTTTTAATAAAAGATGGAGGTCTCTGATAGAGCGAGGTTATAATCTGTATAGAATGTTCTGTCTCTTATACATGTCTTAAATCTGCAGTTAGCAGTGAAGACAGTGTGTCGTAGGCAACATCTGTATCCTCTCCACCCTCGCCATACCCTCTACCTTACTGGTCACTCTTTATTACGCTCTTCTAACATGTAGTCCGCCAGCTAAATGAGTTTTTTCTTGCTGAACGAAGTTTTGAAGTCTTGGGTGTATTTTACTACTGATAATAGTAAAATAGTGTATATGTATTCAAGAAGTGATGAGTAACACTTTACTGCTCTTAGGCAACTCGTGTAATTCAAGATGGCGCCCATCGCTGTCTTTAAATGTAAAGAACTGAACTAACTTTCGATCTAATGGTCGGATTTGGATCATTTTATTTATTTTTCAAGGTTGAGCTTTATAAACAGTTAATGTACTAAGAAAGGTCTAAAATATTGTTCCTTCAAAATACCATTAACTGCCATCCTGATTTTTTACGAGTGATTGGTGGAATTTTTCTCTCGTTTTCTGGTGAAGTACATAAATAATTAAGATAGAAAATGTGTTATTTTAAGTGGAAGTACAACTGTTCTGTCAGATCTGATCAAATTATAGTTGAGGAAAGAGTATTCAAACACTTATTACCTACAGCAGCACTATGTGATCAAAACCTTTTTAAACCCAGAAGAATTAGATGAAAACAAGATCGTGCAGTGACGCTGTCATAAAATATGTTTCTATATACACATGTAACAGTAATGTACAGAGATACGCTATACTGTATTTGTGACGATCAATTATATAGAGTTGCTCTTCAGGTAATCTGGTTATATCCTGACAAAATTGTTCTGATGTATTGAGATCTGGAGACATGTATTTATTAATGAGTTTCTTTGGCAGAGTAGCCTAGCATAGGCCATGCAGCAGGTGTTTTCTGGAGCGCGAGAGATGCTCGGGGGAAGAACATTCTCAACTTGTCAGAGTTCTTCATTTCGTGACAGAAGAACTGAGGAGTATATCTGATACCTATAAGCCATCAAGCAGCAGTGATTAGATGAGCAGTTTCCATGATTAAGCTTCCAAAAGTCAGAGAACTAAGCTCTGGGTAGATCGTTACATTACCAGTTTTTATAATGCGAGTGCAGAGAGAAGGCATCCGGTCACTGCATGTTGAAACTGTCCACTGCATGTTGAAACTGTCCACTGCATGTTGAAACTGTCCACTGCATGTTGAAACTGTCCACTGCATGTTGAAACTGTCCACTGCATGTTGAAACTGTCCACTGCATGTTGAAACTGTCCACTGCATGTTGAAACTGTCCACTGCATGTTGAAACTGTCCACTGCATGTTGAAACTGTCCACTGCATGTTGAAACTGTCCACTGCATGTTGAAACTGTCCACTGCATGCGACAGGGGACTCCCCTGTCGCAGCCCCCGCCCCATGCCCACCATTACCCCCACCTGCCCATTTACCTGCACTCGCACCTGAACCCGCATACAATGTTCTTACCCATCCCACTATTTCATCACCAGATCCCTGCCTTCTAAGTATCTTCTGCAATACATCCCTGTTGACACGATCATAAGCTGTTTCCCAGTCCAGCCCTACGACTCCCACCCCCCCTTTCGACCCTCCTAATTCTCTGATGCCCCGCTCGCATACTGCGTCTGCGTCTAGTATGTGACATAAAACTACCTTCATCCGATTCGCCATCACTCGCGCAAAAATCTTGTAGTCTGAACAAAGCAACGTTATTGTCCGATACGCCCCGAAAGACTCACTATGCCGTCTCTTGGGTACAAGTACCACAATCCCAGTGCGTTGATCTTCCCCCATGTCGCCCCCGGATTTCATGCTACTGAAGACCCGAACTAGCACCTGCCTCAAAACCTCCCAATGAGCAACATAAAAATCGCCAGGGATAGATGGGATCCCTGGCGATTTCCCTAACCTCTGACCATGTATCGCCTTCAACACCTCCTCAGTGATCATCCCCTCCATGCCCATATGATCCACATCACTAATTCTTGAGACAATACCCTCTAGGACTATTCCACGCGCTACCCGATCACAATCCACCTGACATAACTTCTCCAGGAACCAAACATCCGCATATCCACCGATACCCTCCGTCGTCCGCAATAGCTAGCCCAGCCGGTACCCACCTAACTCTCTATCAACTTTCATAGACATAATTGTCATATCTCTCCTGCGGCACCTAAATTTTCGCAACACATACGCTGAGGCCTTATCGCCCCACAGTACATCATCCAACCTCGCCCGTATTTGAATGGCATGAAACGCTTCCTCCTGAATCTCCCGCAACCGTTCGTGTAAGGCTGCAATCTCCTCCTGCAGATACCCTCCCCCTTCCCCTCCATAGCATGCCCTCAAATTCCCCTCCAAATATTTTTGCATGCCAAGCCTTAATCGTGCCTCTTCCCTCCCCATCCTTGTATAAAAATCATGAATTGCAACTTTACCTCTCCCATTCCACCACCCAACAATGTCCTCAACACCCCGACCCTCCTCTCATACCCTCCCCCACCACTCCGCGAAAACCCCACAATGATCCGGGCCTTGCAGCAATCTAGTGTTCAGCTTCCAATAACTAGAATACATACGTACCGCACCTTCCGATGATAAACAAGCCAACACGCCCCTGTGATCCGAAAATCCAACATCCACACAAGTCACATTCTCCACCCTCACATCCCCTGACACATATATTCTATCTAATCTAGCAGTGTAGCCTCTCCTGACATAAGTATGTTCTACAAAACACTCCCCCCCCCCCGATCACATCCCCCACTCCTCTCTCAGAAAATAAACCAACTCATTACGAACAAAATCTTCCTTAACATGACTATTCACAGCAGGCATGTAAACCCCGATAAAACATACCTGGATATCCCCCCAAACCCCATCAACTCGAACAATCCTACCCTCCCCCCTTCCTTTCAAGACCTTAATGTAAAAGGGCTGGTTTCCCTGACCCCAACAGTAACCCCCCTTTGAAATTCATTGCACTTCCCGTATACGTGACAAAACCATTGACTCAAGTCCCTTCCACACCTAAAATTATGCTCCTGAAGGCAGCATACATCAACACGTAGTCGTCGCAAAGTCACTTCAACCCATCTCTTCTTGACCTCCGCATGGAGGCCATTAACACTTATATTCAGAAATGCCAAAACTATAATGGGGGTTTTCCTCTCTGCTTCTGCACCTTATGCCCTCCCGACGGGACAGAACCGCCAATTGTACTACTACCTTTTCCTAACCCTCCATTCCAACCTAACAATGCCCCCTTCCCACCCTTCGCCACGTCTGCCCAGGCCTTTTTACCAGACCTCTGACCAGGCGTTAAAACATCACCAGCCACCTCACTAGGCCGTTTACGGGATGTACCCATGCAAACCATTGCATCATCCCCTTCAGCCTGATGAACCTCGACCTCCATTACCACATTCGATACTCGGGAAAGCTCATTGTCCTCAACACCCGATTCGTAACTCATCCGCCTCAGTCACCACCGCCTCAGTCACCACCTCCGCAGTCAACATGCCAACCGTTGTCGGACTATCAAGCATCCTGTGAAGGTCCTCGAAAGTAGGATCCACCAATCCCACCTCCTCGCCGACAACATCCCCGTCAGAATTATTCAGCACCAACTCCCGAGTCGGGGCCTGCATATCCATAGATAAAGTCTGCACGAGCACCTCTTCCTCAGGAACTTCGTCACTCCATTTCCTAGTGCTCATCTCAACTCCTGCAGCCTCTGACACGTCCGGCTCCACCAGCTGTACCACGCCCTCCTGCGCTGCCTGATCAGCAACAGCTGTTCGATTGTCCGAGGCCCGTCATGGCAGGTCTCGTCGTTTCTCACACATCACCACCATATGTCCTGGGGACCCACAGAGCCGACAGGTGCGTATATGCCCAGGGTACATAACGTACACCTGGGTCTTAAAGGCTTCCATGAACACATACGATGGAATCTGCCATCGCAGAGTCATTTTAAGGACAAAAGAGCCCTCCGGCATTCCGGCATACACACCCTGGGCCCAACACCCCACAGTAGCTGCGTGAATAACTCCAAACTGTCCGAAAACCTTCCGCACATCCACTTCATCAGCTTCAAATTTAGTATTCCGAATTCGTATCCAAGAATAATGCATAGATACATCTCGTAGACGTACCTCCAAGCCAGTTTGGACCACAATCCTCCGGTCCTGATATGTATCCACAATTTCCTCGTAAGCACCAGTGCTGGAAAACTTGACAAAGATCCTCACGGCACCATTAAGAGAAACCCCATACAGATCAGCAACCGGGATCCCGTAAGTGTCCCTAATTATCAAGGGCAGCAGCACATCAGCCATACTAGGGTAAACAGCTCCCTGCAAAAGTTCAATACAAACGGTGTTTACTCTGGCGTGAATGTTACTGGCTTCATATACACTGGCGTGAATGATACTGGCTTCATATACTCTGGCGTGAATGTTACTGGCTTCATATACTCTGGCGTGAATGATACTGGCTTCATATACTCTGGCGTGAATGTTACTGGCTTCATATACTCTGGCGTGAATGTTACTGGCTTCATATACTCTGGCGTGAATGATACTGGCTTCATATACTCTGGCGTGAATGTTACTGGCTTCATATACTCTGGCGTGAATGGACTGCGAGGAAGCTTTCATTAAGTTAATGATAAGGTCTTGGCTCATGACTTAGTGCTTAATAATTTCTGCGAAATAAGAATTTGCAGATCAAAGGAAATCATAAAACACTGCTACGGCAAGCTGTTTTCTGTGTATTTACGGCAGCAGGCACTGCATGTTCAGTGACTGGTGGTTCAGCTTTGTTGTGGGGTCATTCCTTGGACCGATCATAGCACTTTCTGTGACTTTGTTCCGCTTCAAAACCTCAATAATTCACAAGTCGGAAGTTGATGATTATTTGATCCTTGATCGATACAAGACATACAAGGCAGAACCCACAAGGTGACTCCGTCAAATGCATTACTATCATAGAAGGTAGTTCTTAAAGAAGACAAAAAAAAAAAACAAGTGCTGATATGCCAGGACATTCTGCATGACATTGATTTACTGAGTCCATATACACAGCAACACAGAGTTGTTGTAGCAGGATGAAACTCTCATGGAACTATATAGTTCAGCTATAGTTAAAAAGCACGACTGGGCAACCAGGCATAAAGAGCAGATGTTGTTATCTGCCCAACAAGCTATCAAAGGTAGAGATGGATGCACACTTGTAAATATAGTGTCATATGACACGGTCGTTTTCCTGCTGCTACTGCATCACTACTACAAGCAAAACATATCATTGCAAATGTTCATGGAATCACCTGTTTAAGGAAGGACTCTGATACTGGTGCATCTGTTGCAAAGAATAGAAAAAATAGCAAAATCGTAACAGATGTTTTAGGGTCACAATGACTGAGTGACTGACACTACTACTGTTTGTTTCTCCATAAGAAAAGGAAAACTAGTGGAAGCAACTGCAGATATTAGTGGCATCAATCAGCAAACTTCAAAACTCATGAATGTTATGGAAGACCTAAATGTTTTCTACAACAGAAGCGAGAATAAAACTGTCAGCGACATCCTGACTACTCTGTTGTCAACCTTCAAAGTTTTGTTCAATACCACCACTTGTCTTTTTTTCTGACGAACCTTACCTAACCTAACCTACAAACCTTAATTAAGGAACCAAGTCAGTACAGTTATAAAGAGCGTCTGTCTCGCGCTCAGACGAAGGATCGAGCCTCCACCACGTCTTGCGCTAAATGACCCACATGGTTTTACCGCTTAACGTGAAAATAATAATACAAGTGTTAAGGAGAAGCACAACCCACACCAACATGGATTTAGAGTTGTACAGTCATGCTTGTCATTACTACTACACCACTAAAAACAACGGGGTAAGGTCAGAGATTCAGACGCGGCCATGGGCCAGCAGTCAAAGATCATCCAACTAGGTTATTCAAGAGTTAGCTACCACTGTGTCCACAAATGCAAGTTTTTACAGACGAATCTCCATTTGTGGACACAGTGGTGCCTATGCTAACCTTCCTATGGTGTAGAAATATACCTAGTTGGATGAATCTTATTGATGCTAGCTGGCCCAGTGGCTTACGCGACGGTCTGGAGTTCTGAGACTCTCTGACCGCGGGTTCGAACCCCACCCGTGGTATGGCTTGTTTGCAATCGTGTCATTACGATTTCGCGAGTCATACTACACCACTATAATAAGATGACAGAGGCAGTGGAAGAAAACCAAAATGCAAATATGGCCTACATAGATTTCCCAGAAGACATTTGATAAATACTATAATGGAATGATAAAACATCAGATGGGGTACATAGATATAACAGGAAAAGTAGTCAAATATTCAATTGTTTGGCGAATAGAACACAAGAGTAATAGTAAACGAAACAAGCTCTAGTGTTAGTGAAGTAAAAAAAACTGTACCCCAAGGTAGTGGCCTGGCGCCTGTGCTGTTTCTCATCCTCACAGCAACAAGGTAGTGGCCTGGCGCCTGTGCTGTTTCTCATCCTCACAGCAACAAGGTAGGTGGCCTGGCGCCTGTGGGGTGGTTTCTCATCCTCACAGCAACAAGGTAGTGGCCTGGCGCCTGTGCTGTTTCTCATCCTCACAGCAACAAGGTAGTGGCTGGCGCCTGTGCTGTTTCTCATCCTCACAGCAACAAGGTAGTGGCCTGGCGCCTGTGCTGTTTCTCATCCTCACAGCAACAAGGTAGTGGCCTGGCGCCTGTGCTGTTTCTCATCCTCACAGCAACAAGGTAGTGGCCTGGCGCCTGTGCTGTTTCTCATCCTCACAGCAACAAGGTAGTGGCCTGGCGCCTGTGCTGTTTCTCATCCTCACAGCAACAAGGTAGTGGCCTGGCGCCTGTGCTGTTTCTCATCCTCACAGCAACAAGGTAGTGGCCTGGCGCCTGTGCTGTTTCTCATCTCACAGCAACAAGGTAGTGGCTGGCGCCTGTGCGTTTCTCATCCTCACAGCAACAAGGTAGTGGCCTGGCGCCTGTGCTGTTTCTCATCCTCACAGCAACAAGGTAGTGGCCTGGCGCCTGTGCTGTTTCTCATCCTCACAGCAACAAGGTAGTGGCCTGGCGCCTGTGCTGTTTCTCATCCTCACAGCAACAAGGTAGTGGCCTGGCGCCTGTGCTGTTTCTCATCCTCACAGCAACAAGGTAGTGGCCTGGCGCCTGTGCTGTTTCTCATCCTCACAGCAACAAGGTAGTGGCCTGGCGCCTGTGCTGTTTCTCATCCTCACAGCAACAAGGTAGTGGCCTGGCGCCTGTGCTGTTTCTCATCCTCACAGCAACAAGGTAGTGGCCTGGCGCCTGTGCTGTTTCTCATCCTCACAGCAACAAGGTAGTGGCCTGGCGCCTGTGCTGTTTCTCATCCTCACAGCAACAAGGTAGTGGCCTGGCGCCTGTGCTGTTTCTCATCCTCACAGCAACAAGGTAGTGGCCTGGCGCCTGTGCTGTTTCTCATCCTCACAGCAACAAGGTAGTGGCCTGGCCTGTGCTGTTTCTCATCCTCACAGCAACAAGGTAGGCTGGCGCCTGTGCTGTTCATCCACAGCAACAAGGTATGGCCTGGCGCCTGTGCTGTTTCTCATCCTCACAGCAACAAGGTAGTGGCCTGGCGCCTGTGCTGTTTCTCATCACAGCAACAAGGTAGTGGCTGGCGCCTGTGCTTCTCATCCTCACAGCAACAAGGTAGTGGCCTGGCGCCTGTGCTGTTTCTCATCCTCACAGCAACAAGGTAGTGGCCTGGCGCCTGTGCCATCCCGCTGTTTCCTCATCCTCACAGCAACAAGGTAGTGGCCTGGCGCCTGTGCTGTTTCTCATCCTCACAGCAACAAGGTAGTGGCCACGCCTGTGCTGTTTCTCATCCTCACAGCAACAAGGTAGTGGCCTGCGCTGTGCTTTCTCATCCTCACAGCAACAAGGTAGTGGCCTGGCGCCTGTGCTGTTTCTCATCCTCACAGCAACAAGGGGTCACAACTTGAAGTTGAAAGCTTCCGGTTGTGACCCCCTGTAGCTATGTCCCATCTCTGAAACATTATGTCCCTGTCCACCTTGTCAATTCCTCTCAGTATTTTGTACGTCGTTATCATGTCCCTCCCCATCCCTCCCGTCCTCTAGTGTCTTATGGTTGCTGCCCTTAACCTCTTCTCGCAGAACATACACCTTAGCTCCGGAATTAGTCTTGTTGCGAACCTTTGCACTGTCTCTAATTTCATGACGTGCTTGGCCAGGTGTGGGTTCCATACTCCAATATGGGCGTGACGTACACGGTCTTGAATGTGTATGATGTAGTCGCTAGCCTTAATAGTGGAATTGTCTATATCTGCTCTTATTTTAGCTAAGTTTTCGCTGGAGGTCGAAACGTTGGTGGCTACACTCGTATTTTATTATTTTTTTTTTATTAACACATCGGCCGATTCCCACCAAGGCAGGGTAGCCCGAAAAAGAAAAACTTTCATCATCATTCATTCCATCCCGTCTTGAAGGGGGCTACACTACAGTTATAAAACTGAACATTAACACCCCTCCCTTTGATGAACACTGCTTCCCATCTCCAGGACTCAAGTCCGGCCTGCCGTTTCCTGAATCCTTCATAAATGTTACTTTGCTCACACTCCAACAGCACGTCAAGTATTAAAAACCATTTGTCTCCATTCACTCCTATCAAATACGCTCACACATGCTTGCTGGAAGTCCAAGCCCCTCGCACACAAAACTTCCTTTACCCCTCCCTCCAACCTTTCCTAGCCGACCCCTACCCCCCTTCCCTCCACTACAGATTTATACACTCTCGAAGTTATTCTGTCTCGTTCCATTCTCTCTACATGTCCGAACCACCTCAACAACCCCTCCTCAGCTCTCTGGATAATAGTTTTGGTAATCCCCCACCTCCTCCTAATTTCCAAACTCCGAATTCTCTGCATTATATTCACACCCCACATTGACCTCCCGACATGACATCTCCATGCCTCCAGCCTTCTCCTCGTTGCAACATTCATCACCCATGCTTCACACCCATATAAGAGTGTTGGTATAATATACCCCATACATTCCCTTCTTTCTTCCATGGACAAAGTTCTTTGTCTCCACAGACTCCAGTGCTCCACTCACCCCCCCTCATCAATTCTATGATTTTCCCCCATCCTTCAAACCCTCTGCTGAAGTACTCCCAAATATCTGAATCATTACCTCCTCCATACT
>WNWK01029789.1:0-22500 GCA_009830355.1 Cherax destructor
CAGGGGAACGATTCCCCAAGGTATCGGAACGCTATTCTCACGGTCCCCGTATCGCAGTTTTCTGGTTGTGCTTCCAGAGCGTTTTTGGGTTTTCTCACCCCAAGTCTTTCTCTTTGACGGGGTTTGGTCTTTGGCCACCTAGCCTATATTCTGTCTGCGGTGTGTGGGTTTTGGGACCATTTGTCCTGGCCATGTTTTGATTGCACTGGCTTTTTGTGTATATATATATATATATATATATATATATATATATATAAAATATATATATATATATATATATTTATATATATATATAATGTGTGCGTGTGTTAATTACCTTTTTTGTGTGGTATGTGTGTGTACGTGGGCCGTGTGTTTTGTACTCGCCTATTTTGGTTGAAGGGGTCGATTCATGCTCCTGGCCCACCTCTTCACTGATTGCTACTAGGCCTCTCTCCCCTGCTCCATGAGCTTTATCAAACCCCGTCTTAAAACTATGTATGGTTCCTGCCCCCACTACGTCACTTTCTAGGCTATTGCATTTCCCTGACAACTTTGACTGAAGAAATACTTCCTAACACCCCTTTAACTCATAGGAGTCTTCAACTTCCAATTGTGACCCCTTGTTTCTGTGTCCCCTCTCTGGAACATCTTGTCTCTTCCACCTTATCTTTTCCCTCGCAGTATTTTTTTGTCGTTATCATGTCCCCCCTAACCCTCCTGTACTCTAGTGTCGTCAGGCCGTTTTCCCCTAACCTTTCTTCGGGACAATCCCTTAGCTCTGGGACTAGTCTTTTACAAACCTTTCCTTTCTCTAGTTTCTTGACGTGCTTGCCCAGGTGGGGTTCCAAACTGGTGCTGCATACCCCATATGGGCCTGACGTATATGGTGTACGGTCTTGGACATTCCTTAGTGAGGTATTGGAACGCTATTCTTGGGTTTTGCCAGCCCCCCGTATGCTGCGCAGTTTTGATTATGTGTGCCTCGGGAATGTGCTCGTTATTATAATCACCCCAAGATCTTTTTCCTTGAGTAGGTTTTCAGTCTTTGGCCCCCTAGACTATACTCTGTCTGCGGGCTTCTTTGCCCTTCCCGATCTTCATGACTTTTTTGGCAGGGTTAAATTCAAGGGCCAGTTACTGGACCCGGCTTTGGCCCGTCCAGGTCTCTTTGTAGTCCTGCCTGATCCTCCTATTTAATTCTTCTCATTAACTTACATCATCTGCAAACAGGGGCACTTCTGAATTCCCCTTTCCCTTATGTCATTCACTTATACCAAAAACAGTACCGGGCCCAGGACCCGGCCCTTTGGAACCCCACTCGTCCAAATCCCCTCTGACACCTCGTCACTCCGGGTCGTTGTTGGCTCTGTCAGATATTCTCTGATCCATTGCAGTGCCTTTCCTGTTACGTGTCCTGATCCTCTAGCTTTTGCATTAAACCCTCTTGTGAGGAACTGTGTCGAACGCCTTCTTGCAGTCAATAAAATGCAGCCCTATCCACCCCTCTCTCTCGTGTCTTACTTCTGTTACCTTGTCATAAAACTCCAGTAGGTTTGTGACACAGGTTTTTCCCTTCCCTGAAACCGTGTTGGTTGTCGTTTATAAGCTTTGTTTTTTCTAGGTGCCCCCACCACTCTCCTCCTGATATTTCCATGATTTTGCATACTATACACGTCAGTGACACAGGTCTGTAATTTAATCCCGGGGTCTGTAATTTAATCCCTCATGTCTGTTTTCCTTTTTTAAAAAATTGGGACTACATTTGCCACTTCCACATCTCAGGTTTTGCCCAGTTTCAATGGATGCGTTGAAGAATTTTGTTAGTGGCCCCTCAACATCTCTGCCCCCTCTCAAAGGACCCACAGAAATGTCAGGTGCCCCCCGCTTTTGGGTATCAGTTCACATAGCAGCTTCTTCACTTCCTCCTCGGTTGTGTGTATTTCATCAGCACTTGTTAGTATACCTCCTATTCTAAATTTCCCTGGATTCCTTCCTTTTTCCCTCTTTAAATCTCATGTTGAGCTCCCACATACCTCTTGGTCTTTTCTTGTGAACTCCCCCCCTTTCCCTTTCCTCAGCCTTATTACCTGGTCCCGGCTGTTGTTTTCCCCTGATGTGGCTATCAACGGCTTCGGGTCAGACTTGACTTTTAAATTTTTATATTTTCGATTGCCCTTTTAGCCCCCCTTCTTACCTGTGCATATTCGTTTTTGCTCTTGGCTAATCTCTTTTTTTTCCTGGGCCCTTTGTCTTCTTTTTTTTTCCATTCTCTAGTGCACTTAGTTTTGCCTCCCTGCCCTTTGGGTGAACCAAGGACTCGTTCTGGTCTTCCCATTACTTCTGTTTCCCTTGGGGACAAACCTCTTTTTGCCTCTTTGCATTTGGTTGTCCATTTTCCCAAATCATTTCTTTTACTGGTTTTCCTGCCAATTTCTCCCCCACTGAACGTCTTGTGGAAGTTCCTCATCCCTTGTAGCCCCCCCTTTTTGTAGTTTCGTTTCCCCTTTTCCCTATTCCTGCCCCCCTCCCCAAAAAGCTCAACTAAAAAATCAAAACACAGAACGTGTGTGTGTGTGTGTGTGTGTGTGTGTGTGTGGGGGCGTGTGTGTTTTATACTCACCTAGTTGTACTCACGTAATTGTGGTTGCGGGGGTCGAGTCCAACTCCTGGCCCCACCTCTTCACTGGCCGCTACTGGGTCACACTCCCCGCCATGAGCTTTATCATACCTCTTCTTTAAAGCTATGAATGGATCCTGCCCCCACTACATCCTTCCCAAACTATTCCCCTTCCCACCACTCTGTGACTGAAGAAATACTTCCTAATATCCCATGATTCATCTGAGTCTTCAACTTCCAACTGTTTTCCCCCTTTTTGCTCTGTCCCATCTCTGGAACATTCTGTCTCTGTCCACCATGTCAATTCCTCTCAGTATTTTATGTCGTTATCATGTCCCCTATCTCTCCCGTCCTCCAGTGTCGTCCCGGTCCATTTCTCTTAACCTCTCCTCGTAGGACATGCCCTTAGCTCCGGGGCTAGTCTTGTTGCAAACCTTTGCACTTTTTTTAGTTTCTTTCTTTCGGCTGGGGGTGGGTTCCAAACTGGGGGTTTCATACTCCAATATGGGCCTAACGTACACGGGGTCAGGGCCCCGAACGATTCCTTTTTAAAATGTCAAGTTTCTTAGGTTTTCTAGGCGCCCGTATGCTGCAGCGGTTTATTTGGTTGATGTGCGCCCCAGGAGATGTGCCTGGTGTTATACTCACCCCCAAAATCTTTTTCCTTGATTTAAGGGTTTTTAGTCTCTGTCCCCCCAGACTGTCTCCGTCTCGGTCTTCTTTGCCCCCTTCCCCCAAAATTCATGACTTTGCATTTATGGGGTTGAACTCCAGGAGCTAATCCCTGGACCAGGCTTGCAGCCTGTGTGTGTGTCCCCCACCTAATTGTGGTTTCAAGGGGCAATCATAGCTCCTGTGTGTATTGTTGTTTTCTGGGTGCGTGTGTGCGTTGGGTTTCCATTTTGTCCTGTTGTGTGTGGGTTTGTACGTACGTAAGTACTCACCTATCAAGGTCCCAGGACCCAAACGTTTTCTAAAAAATTTTTATTATTACACAAAAAAACCCCCCCTAGGAGACCGAACTTATGACAACGTTTCCCGGGCCGAGGTTTTTTCTATTAACTAGTCCCGTTTACTAGTTAATATCCGTATTTTTCCCGTCACGGTAAATTTATTCTTTTTTTTTATTTTACACGCCCCTTTGGGTTTTTCCAGTAAACAATTTAGGTAATTTTTTAAAAAGCCATATAGATCCCGGGTAGCCGTGGGGATGTATCTATCCTCCCACTACAAAACCCCGCTCCCGCCTTCAACATTGCTAAAAAATTCTTGTTCATGTAACACTAAAATGCTCAAACACCCATTAAAATATTTCCCACAAACACCCAAATACAATCACCAAGTTAATTAAAACAAAATCTCGAGATTCTCTCTGATTTTTCCCGTTGTTATGCCCGGAGCTCAAAATCCCGAGTCAGAATCATCATACATTCTAGGGGGACTTGCCACTAAGTCAAAATTTTTCTTCCACCCTTTTTCAATATACAGAGAACAAGGAAGTATAATACACTGTTTAAAAATTTTCCTTTTACAGTTTTTAAAAGGGGAGAACTTTAGATGGTGGGGTTAGTGTGGGGGGCTGAGAGGGGGGGCAGTAACACCCTCCCACACGTTGTCAACCACAACTGTTGATTCTCTAGCTCGACCCTCAAGGTCCCAGGAGCTGATTGCCAAATTTTCCGGTATCTTTATTTACAATTACATGTACATGGTATAAGGGTTTGCTGACATCCCAAATTTATATATTATGTATTACTGGGTTTTTTTGGGTCTGTAATTACTTTTGAAAGGACAGACGTTAAATGTGGTATGTTATTGATCGAAGAAAAAAAATATCAATTTTTTGTTTTTTCCCAAAAAAGTTCGCATTTTGTATTATATTTGTAAAAAAATAATGACGATTTAATATAATGAATTAATATGTAACTTCGTCTTTTTAAATTTGTATATAAAAATTTTTTTTTTCAGCGCAGTAAGTCGCATTAATCAACGAAAAAGATGCAAAAAATGCGAGAACTTTTCACTCAACAGATACTACTGGCAACTTATGGTCTGGGCGGAGGGAATGAGTTCAGTTGTGTTACAGTTGGTGCCTCTGACGGAATGTAATTAACTTTACCAGCGAAACCTTCCCAAATTGAGGCCTGGGTTATCCCAGACGGTCGAGCGTCGGACTGTCAATATCGAAACCCCGGTTTGATCCCCTTGCCCCCCTTTATTTTATTTTACACACACACACACAAAATATATATATATATATATATATATACAAAAAAAAATATATATATATATATATATATATATATATATATATATATATATATATATATATATATATATATATATATATATATATATATATATATATATATATATATATATATATGTCGTGTCGATTAAATAAAACTTGCGATTTTTGGGTTAAATAGCAACGCTCACCTTGCCATATAAGACAAGTGAAAATTTTGTATGCAATAATTTCGCCAAAAAACATTCTGAACAAACAAAATAATATATTTCATTGTGTTTGTTTATTATTAAATTAATGTTAACGTATTAAAAAATATTTAGTTGGGGTTTGGCTAAATTAAATTGCGCTTGTTGTAATAAGGTTTGGTAGGTTTCAAAAATTTCTCTTCTACAAAATTATAAATTCTTACATTAACATAAATGAAAAAATATATCTTTAAACGTATAAGAAAATTTTAAAAGGACTTAATTTTAGATGAGTTCTTGCTAATTGATCAGTTTTACTTAATATATATATATATATATATATATATATATATATATATATATATATATATATATATATATATATATATATATATATATATATATAAAAAAAAAAAAAAAAAGAAAAAACCAGGGGGTGGAATAGTAGACAATATTTAGGAAGAGATACTTCGGTACCTCGTAGAACATTCATACCCCAGAACAGGATCTTTAAACGGAAAAAACCTTCTTTTTTTTTTTAAAAAAGGTTAAAAGAGTAATGCAATCCATTTTATAGTATCAACCAGAAACGTATTTTCTCAAACCCATGACCTGCTATAAACATAGGAAAAAAGCTTGTGGCTGCCCATTTATCTTATAATTTCATACTTGACATCTCAAAACCCCCCTATCCCCAAATAGGGGAAAAGGGGGTAGGGTGGGGTTTGGGACCGTCCACTGACCACACTAAGGGTAAAAGTGGACGGTGAAAATCCCACTACGCTGCTCTGAGAACTCTCTCCCCGCTTTGTTTCTCTCTTTAAAATTTAAAAGCTCCCCGGGCGACTGAGAAGTGTGAAAGTACGAGTTTCATATATATATATATATATATATATATATATATATATATATATTTGTCGTGCCGAATAGGTAAAAATTGCTATTTTGGCTTAAATAACAACCTTTTTTGCCGAATAAGGCAAACGAAAATTTTTGTATGCAATAATTTCGCAAAAATCATTCTGAACCTAACGAAAAATTATATTTCATTGTGCTTGTTTATTTTAAATTATTGTAAATTTATCTAAAATATATTTAGATGAATTAGGCTAAATTAAATTGCGCTTGTTATAATAAGGTTAAATAAGTTTCCTAAGGTTCTTTTGGTACAAAATTATTAATTTTACATAAACTTAATGAATAAAATACATCTTTGCCCCGTGGCCTGGTGGCGAAGCTCCTCCGGCGAGTGTCGAGTTCGATTCCCGGCGAGGTAGAAACATTGGCGTGTTTCTTTACACCGGTTGATCACAGGCACTGCAGAGTTAAAAAAACCCTTGAAAATTCTTTGAATCAAGTCTTCATGGAGTGGTGTTAATCCCTGGTAGGGCATCCATAAAACCCCAAAGCCCCTAGGCTTTTTTTCCCTTCCATCGAACGGCTTGTGGGGAATTAAAGAATTACCTTCTGGGCTTCCCCGCCACTTACGACAAATAATCCCCCGGGAGAGGGCCCCCAATCTAGTTTTACCCGGTTACCCCCGTTAGGCGTGGAAACTGAGTCCCCCTGGCCCGGAAAGACCCCCTCGATATTCCCCTTTCCCCATCCCTCTGGGCCAGTTTAAATAAATCTGAATAGATAATAAGAATAATTATGGTATTGTTTTAGTGGACTGTATGGTTTTTGATATAGGATATAGGACTGATTGGGGGAGAAGGAGGAGAGAGCACAATTAATTAATATTCACTCACCCCCTATATATATTATACTGTTTGTATCGGCTTGATCAAATTCCTGGCTTGAGCGAAACCTAGACGTAGTAGTTGTTTTTATTACCTGGAGAGAGTTCCAGGGGTCAACGCCCCTGCGGCCGTCTGTGACCAGGCCTCATCCATATCCCTGACATATTGTAGGTAGGTGTACAAATAATTATATTTATTCAGCTGCATTAAATAGGTATACTCCTTTCAAGAAAGGAACCTTCCTACTAGTGAAGGGACAGCATTCCAAGAACTGGAACTACCCTTCTCCTCATTTAATTAAACCTGAATTCTCCTGGGTACCCAGGAACTGTACGACCCTTACAGATTTAGTGATGACCCGTGAATACAGCGGAAATAATATATGCTCAGTATTTTCACAAGAAAAGGCTCCGCTCAAATGGGTTATACAACGGAACAAAAAAAATAAAGCAGATATACTGAGGTACTGGTATCAGCTACTTCAGATATTATTGTTCACATGTTGAGTAGGCGTCAGGACGAGAATGTATATACTAAGGCGCGCACACTCGTGCATGTACGTATACAGCCTGCAAACAGCTGGACGTTGAGTTGTTCTGTTCTAGATTCGCCGGTATAATCGCCCGGCCCGGGCCTTTTTTCAAGAGGTGACCCGGCCTTGGCTCCTTTCGCAGGAGTGTCTCAGACCAATGTCTGCCATGGGAGGAGAGTACAAGTACCTCCTCATCTTCTGGGACCAGCTGTCCCCATGCCTAGCCCATTTCCCGCCCCATGGGGCTTGGAGTGAAGCTAGGCACCTTGGGCTGCCACAAACCCCGCCCACACTGGGCTCGAAGGCTGTGGCAGCTGCATAGGCAGCAGACGATATCAGGAGGTGCAAAGGCAGCAAGCACTACAGGATCCTTTTCGAGCCACACCCCAGCTTGGGCCGAAGCCCGAGCCCTGGAAGCTCAAAATGTCTCTTGCTGTGAGTGTTGGTACTGCTCACTTCCCTTGCCGTTACTCTCCTGACGTTGAGATGGTAGTGTTGTGGAAGATGGGTATAAATAAATTCATGTACAACGTGCGCACGTGTACAACACAAATGTGTAAATGCCTGTAAAGCACGCACGTGTAAGGCAAAGTACAACACACGTATTGAACATGCACATATAGAGTACATGTACAACACGCACGTGTAAATATGGCAAGTTTATTCAGGTACAGGTACACATAAATACAGTTACATAAAATTATCATACACAGCAGCATATGTGTAGTGCAAGGATAACCCAAGAAAGTCAGTTATTTCCATTGGGGTCTTTGTAATATACCTAATTATTTAAACCTTACAACACGCACGTGTAAGTGTATGTATATAATGGCAGAACGAATGCGTGTCTGTACAACACACTTGTAAGCGCCAGTACAACATGCACATTTAAGTGCATGTGCTGCTGAACGATGCAAGTGAAACATTACAATTCCATGTACAACAAGAATGAGTGAATGCATATAACACATACGCATATGAGGTTGTACACCACACGTATATAGGTTCTTATTAACACATGTATAAGTGCCCGTACATTTTGTTTTAATTCATGAAGGAGCGCTAAACGTAGAGATTATACAACGCCTGGGGGTTATGCGGAGGCATTTGGAAAAACTAATTCAGGGAGCTGGAGCACATATCCAATTCCCTGAATCAAGACCCCCTCACCGGCATCAAAGAACCTTCCCTGAGGGGCAGTGCCTGAACAACTCACGTGCACTTTTTAATTACAAAATGAACGTCTGTGATAGGTTTATATAGTTAAAAATAATATTAATATTTTTATTGTTGAAATTAAATTTTGGATTATAAGAGTGTAAAATAAGAGGCAGACATTTAAGAGGCCAATGGATAAACACACCAAGAAGTGCGTTTACTTATTATGCAATCTCCATTTTAGATATCAAAGTTGTTTTGACGCTAGTGTAAAGTGAAATGAAACCTTAGTGGCCTCAAATGTAGTCGACAGGCTTGGCAAAGCTAAGTAGCTCAGAGAAGCATTGGTCATACTTCCAACATAAGTACATTGTATATTCATCGCACATGAGCACCAGTGGAAAGAATGCTTGACGACATCCTTATAATTCTACTGAAGTCGCCCAGCTCAGGTGACGATATCGTTGCCCACGAATCAAACTCATTGTGAGTGACATTGTATTTGGTAAACATATTTACCTACTGATATAACCTTCTAAAATGTCATATAGATAAGGATGGCCGCGTAATGCAGTTGTATCTAAGGTAATGAATAACAAAGAGCTTTAAAGTTTTTCGTTACAGAGGGACTGGAGGGGCTCTTATGTGGATATAGCCTTATCTCAAGACTGTATAACATATGCTGGGAAAGTGAAAGTGATAGGATATTGTACGCGTAATATCCATACAAGGGCAGTAGGTAGAGGAAAACAGAAAAAAATGCACCAGCGGCAGATACGCTACAAAAAATCCTAGCAAATAAAATTCCAATCTATTCAAATTGGTATCTGCAGGCACGGTATATCTGGAAAAACAGGTGGGACATGCACCTTTGACCATCCCAAAAAATGCCGCACCCACATGACAACAGAGGTGCAACTCCCCTTCCTGTAACTTAGCTCACCACGAAATGTCACTCGTCACTCCATGAAAGTACTACAACGCATATTGCCAGGCACATCATCTAAAGGGGACAAGAAGACACAGACCAGCCAGACTATAGGAAACAAAAGAGAGGGAGCCATAACCTCTCAGAGAAAGATGTTTTTTAGTGCAGGAAGGAAAAAAGACTGGCAAGAAATGACTTAATCTTACACCAACTGAAAACACTTCTGGAGCAGAGGCACAGTCATTGGCCTCCACTCCAGAACAGCAGATATTAGAGCCAGCAAATGAAACCCCCTAAATTCCATCAATATATAACATTTGTCTTTGCAAACACATACAGGTCTAAAGCCGTCAACAAACAACAAAATTTCTTACATCAAGGGACTGCTCACGGAGTCAAATGCAATGTTTGCAGCATTCACAGAGACCCACATAAAGGATCATTTTGACAACGAAATATGGATCATTGATTATAACCTATTCAGATGCGACAGACTAAACAGGCAACAAGGGGAGAGTTGGCCTGTACGTCAGAGTGGCTCATTTGCTCAGAACTACTAAACACACTCAAATGATGTAGTTGAAGTTTTGGCCAGTAAAGATTGAAAACCAAAAAGCTTGTCTGTGGTTGTATACAAACCTCAGATACAACTTCCCAACAATTGTGGGGAGCAGCTTTGAAAATTGATCACTTGTCTGGAAAATCTCCAACTC
Source organism: Cherax destructor (assembly GCA_009830355.1). Classification (NCBI taxonomy): domain Eukaryota; kingdom Metazoa; phylum Arthropoda; class Malacostraca; order Decapoda; family Parastacidae; genus Cherax; species Cherax destructor. Next base: position 10,109 of record WNWK01029789.1, read on the forward strand.
CTGCCCCAAACATCTTGCTACTGGGAGATATTTCAACACCAAAAATGGAGGAATGTATGAAATAATATTTTAAGCAGAGATCACCCCAGGAGGCAGCTCAGATGAAAATTCCCACACACACACACACACACACGAGCTATTAAATCTCTGCACAAATTCACCTTAACCCAGCAAATATTAGAGGCCTACAAGACTAGAAAAGTAGCTGGACCTCACATTTTCACTAACAATGATGATCTGATATATAACATAATAGAGGGGTACAAACATGTATACAGGGCTCCTGACCAGCAAAATGTGATCAGTCATGAGGTGTCTTCACAAAATTTAATTTCAGTAACAAAAACATACAATGGAACCAAGTCAACCATGTCCTAAATGAAACAAGCTGGGAAGATATCTAAACAACACGGATCCAAACCGTTGCCTAGAAAAATAAACTCATGGATTTCTTGAGATCTGCTCAAGGCATATTCCATTAAGAAAAGAGAAGATGTACTAGAAAGAGAGAATTTCTCCTATACAGACGAAGGAGAAGAGTCACAGACCTGCTAAGAGGGGCCCAATATATCTGAAATACGAAGGGAGGCGCTGGTCAATGAAAATGAAAATATCGAACTTAAACTGAAGGAATCTTACAGGAACAAGAATAGCTGGAAGAACTAAAAGCCATAAAGAAATATGGAAAAAAATACTTCTTCTCTTACGCCAAATCTAATAGAAAAACAACATGTGTGGGCCCCTGCTTAGGCGAGATAGGACATACACAGATAACAGCCAAGAAATGAGTAGAGATACTAAAGTCCCAATACGACTCAGTGTTCAGCGAGCCACCGCTACCCAGACTAAGGGTCGACAATCAAATGAATTCTTTATGAACGAGACCTAAAATCTGGTCATCTTCAAAAATCTCTGATATTATTCTAACGCCATAAGACTTTGAGCAATAAATGACATGCCCATGCACTCTGCCCCAGGCCCAGATTCCATGGAACTCCATGTTCATCCAAGAAATGCAAGCTCCTATTGCGTGCCTTCAGCATTCTATGGACTGAGGGGTCATCCACACTCACTAAAAACAACAGACATAGCCCACTCTACAAGGAGCAGGTGGCATTAAAGCAATTGCAAAAGCACAGACCGATAGCACTAACATCCCATATAAATTCTCAGCACGGTTTTACAAAGGGCGTTCCTGCTCTTACGAATTTTCTTTCTTATCTAAGGTATTTGAGGAGGAGAGTAGATCATGGTATTAAATATGATATTGTGTATATGGACTTCAGTAAGGCTTTCGATGAGTTCCACATCAGAAGCTATTGAGAAACATAAGGCACACGGAATAGAAAATGTTTCTCGGTAGAGCATAGTTGACAAATAGGCAGCAGAGTTTGCATAAATGGGGAGAAATCAGAATGGGGGCACGTCACAAGCGGTGTTAAACAGGGGTCAGTGTTGGGCCCCTTATTGTTCTGAATTTACATAAACGACATAGATGAGGGGATAAATAGCGACATAAGCAAATTTGCTGGTGACACCAAAATAGGCCGTCAATTCATTCTATTGAGGACATTAGAGCACTCAGGGTGATTTGAATAGACTGATAGTAATCGGAGAAGTGGCAGATGCAGTTTAATACATAAACAAATGCAGTTACAAATGTTGGACAAGAAAATAACCATGCCACATATAAACTAAATAGTAGCAGATCTTAATATTACAGAATGAACTACAGACCAGCGCTAACATCCCATATCATAAAAATCTTTGAAAGGGTTCTAGAAGCAAGATCGCCCACTCATCTAGATACCCATCAATTACACAACCCAGGGCAGCATGGGTTTAGAGCAGGTCGCTCCTGTATGTCCCAACTACTCGATCACTACGACAAGGTCCTGGATCCTCTAGAAGACAAACAAAATGCAGATGTTATATACACAGACTTTGCAAGAACATTCGACAAGTGTGACTATAGAAATTTTGTCTTTGGACTGCCTCCTTGTAAGCTGCTCTCTAGCAAGCACTGTTTACACCGACACTCTGAGACGCTTCTCTCAGACTTACAAGTGGCTTATGGACAGAATTTCTAGCTGCCTGCAGTCGAAAGAATTCCCATCTACATGCACGATTAACAAGGGTTAACTTACTTGATGGTGTAGAATGCGTCTCTCTGTCTTCCAAATTCCCTAAGCTTTAGTCACTCTTTGGACTCTTCCCGCTGAAAGACTCGTGCCTGGAAGACTTAAATCTGCAAGATTCAAAAGAGGTATTAGTGTCCGCTTTGAACTCAGAACCACCCAATCACTAGGGCATATCCTCTAAGCAATATAAACGAGTGTGGAACACTAGCTTCCAGACTTCTACTCAAAAGGGGACGCTGGTACCTGCTAATAAGCATCCACGCTCGAGACCCACTACAAAACCCACCTACGTTTTCCCCGAAACTGGCCAGATACTGAGAGAAAAAGGAGGCAGGTCCTCTGATGTGGGTCTGAATGGAAAAAGGATATCCTCAAGCCGCTGAGATGTCTTCTCGAGTCCCCAGGACTTTGATGTCAGTAGTCGTGGGGGAGGGCTGCGCTGTCGCAGCACTTGTTTACTCGATGAGGTCTAGTCTGAGAAGAATAGACTAGCATCTCGCCCGCCTAGGTCAGTGTGGGGCTGCCAGTTCTCGTTAGCTGACATAATCTAATGTTCGCCTATTCAGGCCTTAAAACTACCTATGTTAGGGTGCTAGAGCTACATTATTAATATCTAAAGTTACTCAATAATCCTAATATTAGTTACTAACTGTACAAACTCACCTAGACCTTCCTAGGGAAGTAAATCTATCAATTAACATGTGTTATCTCTCTACCACTGCCAACTACTGTGTTTGTTTGGTTGGGTGTGTGGGTTCATGAACTCAGAGGACCTGCCGTGGTATGTTAAAGGCTCCAATGCAGCTCACTTACCCTGTGGAGCTTGGGCAGACTCAAAAAAGTTTCAGTGACCATGGTGTAATAGTAAACAAATTGCGTGATAAAAGAATAACAGGAAGAAGTTGGTAGATGGATCTATAATTTCCTAACAAATAGAACACAAAGAATAGTAGTCAACAGAGTAAAGTCTGAAGTGGCTGCGATGAAAAGCTCTGTTCCACAAGGCTGAGTACTCACTCCCATCTTGTTCCTCATTCTCATATCGGACATAGACAGGGATATAAACCACAGTGCCGTGTCTTCCTTTGCAGATGACACCGAGATCACATGACAGTGTCCACCATTGAAGACACTGCAAGACTCCAAGCAGACATCAACCAAATCTTTAAATGGGCTGCAGAAAACGAGTATGAAGTTCAATGATGAGAAATTTCTATTACTCCGATATGGAAAACGTGAGGAAATTAAAATTTCATCGGTGTATAAAACAAATTTAAGCACACAATAAAACAAACTAATGTCTCAAAGACCTGGGAGTGATCATGTCAGAGGATCTCACCTTCAAGGACCATAACATGTTAGCAATCGCTTCTGCTAGAAAAATGACAAGGATGGATAATGAGAACCTTCAAAACCAGGGATGCCAAGCCCATGATGACACTTTCCAGGGTCGCTTGTTCTATCTAGGCTGGAATATTGCTGCACACTAACTGCACCTTTCAAGGCAGGTGAAATTGCTGAACTAGAAAATGTGCAGAGAAACTTCACAGCACTAACTCCGATAAACCACCCAATTACTGGGAACGCGAAGTTCCTAAACCTGTACTCCCTAGAACGCAGGGGGGAGAGATACATTATTATATACACTTGGAAAATCCTAGAGGGATTAGTACCAAACTTGCACACGAGAGTCACTTCCTACGAAAGCAAAGACTCGGCGACGATGCAACATCCCCCAATGAAAAGCAGGGTGCCACTAGCACGTTGAGAGACAACACATTACGTGTTCAACACAATAAGATTGTTCAACTGCCCCCCAGCGTACATAAGGGGATTACCAATAGACCCTGGCTGTCTTCAAGCAGGCACTTGACAGGCACCTAAAGTGGGGCTGTGGTTCGTACGTCGATGCGTGCGGCCAGCAGTAACAGCTGGTTGATCAGGGTCTGATCCACCATGAGGCCGGGTCACAGCCCGGGCCGTGGGGGCTTGCCCGGGAACACTCTCAGGTAAACTCCAGGTAATTGCGAAAGGATTTAGGAGTTCTGGTTGCGAAATCAAAAACCAAGACAACAGTATAAGTATTCGCAATAAAGCTAACAGAACCCTTGGCTTCATATCAAGAAGTATAAATAATACAAGTCCTCAGGTTGTTCTTCATAATAATAATAATAATAATAATAATAATATTAATAGTTTATTTGGACATGATACAAAGAATTACAATGGGTTATGAGATTACATGAGGTGTACATGCCAAAAGCCCCTAATATGCAGAGCATTGTGGCAGACTTAAATTAATTTAAAAACTAAATGGTAAGAATTATAGTAAATAGTTTACAATATAAGTATATATCTTTGGTTAGGCCTCATTTAGATTATGCTGCACAGTTTTGGTCACCGTATTACAGAATGGATATAAATGCACTGGAAAACGTAAAAAGGAGGATGACAAGTTGATCCCATGAATCAGGAAGTTTCCCTATGAGGATAGACTGAGGGCCCTGAATCTGCACTCTCTAGAAAGGCGTTTCGGACCCTCCCCCGTCTCCCATCGGACCACCCGGTCCCACATCCAAACGACCAAGACCCTTACATGACGATTCGGCACTTCCTTCTCGTTCATCTCAGAAACGACCAGCACGTCGCGCACCCCCCTTAAACACTTTGTTTCACACTACTCAATGGACAAAGTTTTTTACTCTAAGACCACTACTCCAACTACCTATTTTTCCGATCATGTAGGTAAAGATATCTCATTTCACGCTCTCAAGAGCGGCCTCGCATCATCACGGTCCAAGAATGCTGGCCAAGCTCGCGATCTTTCTCTTCTTACGACCATAGATACTATTCCTATACTATTGACAACATCATTCTCTTAATTCTTGTATGGTACTGTCATTTACCCCACACCATTGTCAACGGAATTTCAGACATGTGGTGATGACTTTTTGGAGCAGCTTGAGCTCCAAGAACCCCCTATCCTTAAGGTTGACACTTTTGTCCTCCTCCAATAAGCGAAGACGTTATCCTTGCAATATAGCTCGTTTAACGTTTGACTGCCGTGAAGCCCACCTTCGGTCTACATTGCAGGTCAACACCGAAATTCCACCAATCATCTCATGAAATTCAAAGACGCCCGTTTAGCAATCAAAGAAACTAATTTACGCAGACGCAATTGAATCGCTTATCGCTGTTACTAACACAAAACAAAGGCAGCTTCACCATCTCTGAAGTCTTAGCAAGAATCCTCCTGAAAACAGTAAACCCTACCATCACATAGTCTCTCCTGCTAAACTACACAAGCACATGCAGAAGTGGAGCACTGCAACAGTCCTTCTCTATTCCAACCTCCAACAGAAATATTTGTCTAACCTATTTTTTTACTACCCCAAATAATCTTTTATCACCTTTTACTCGTGTGCAAGTTGATTGTTCTACCTTATTGTATTACTACTACAACATATCACTACTTCTTCATCACCACTAGTATTGCACCTCACTATGAGCCTTTTATACCCTGTGTGTCCATGTATTGTTTGTAAGGGCTTACAAAGCTCCCGGAGAGCGAAAAGTTGCATTTGTGTCCTTTTTCTTAACATATTGTCGGTAATTCTACCAATATTAATACATATATGAACTTTGTAGTAGGCATAATAACCTAGTAAATGAACACTGTAGTAGGCATAGGAACCTTGTAAATGAACACTGTAGTAGGCATAGGAACCTTGTAAATGAACACTGTAGTAGGCATAGGAACCAAGTAAGTAAATGAACACTGCAGTAGGCAGTGGAACCTAGCAAGTAAATGAACACTGCAGTAGGCTAAGGCTTCCTGACTGAAATACTTCTGAATATGGCGTGAAATGCGAAAAAAGCTATTTAATCCACAGCCACTAACGTTCTAACCTTCCTCCGATGCCTGGTAGACCCCTTTCCCCACCCTGCCACTGACGCCTCTACTGCCGCAGCAACTGCTGACGCCTCTGTCTTGTGACCTTGGATCATATTTTTAGGTGTTCTTAGGCGGGAACTATTTGTATCACTTATAATGTTGTTTTGCTTACTATTCTCTCTGCTGATATCTTAATCCTGGCAGCTACACTTGACATTGGGAAAAAAAGTATTTATGCGAGCAGTTTATTATTGTTGCATTATTTGTCTACTTTTTATTGGCAAGAGATTAAATTAATCTCATATGTCAAAGTGTTCTTCAAATCTTACAATATCCTTCATTAAATCTGAATATAACTAGTGGGTTATACTATTTGCTGGCTTATTAAGGAAATTAACCATGTGAGTTACAAAAAGTTATGTGGCACGACTAGTTGTTGAGGTTGTGTCACAGGATTTTCTATAATCTTCCCCTGGATACCTGGGAGATGTTCCGGGGTCAATGCCCCCTTGGCCCGGGCCATATCCAGGTCTCGGTAGATCAGGGGCCTGATCAACAAGGCTGTTACTGATGGCCTCACGCAAATCAATGTGCAAACCACAGCCCGGCTTGTCAGGTAATGATTTTAGGTTCCTGTCCAGCTTCCTCTTGACGACCAGGGGGCTATCGATAACTTTTATGTATGCTGGGAGGTAGTTGAACAGTCGGATGTGACTTAAATAGTAATCCAGTAAATGTGTGGGTCTGGATTTATAATTTTTTGAGGCAATGTTCACTTTTTATTGGTTGGTTGTTAAACTGCTTCTAATGTGTTTAGATTTTTTGTATTAAAGGTACAAATTGTGATTTACAATTTGCAGTAAAATTATACATTATTTGTGGTTTAAGAAGATTCAGTTCGTTTAATATCTTTATTTTTTAATACCCATCCTGTGGGCGGTAGTAAAAAGATTACAGAGGGTACATAATGGGTCCAGGGACTGGCCCCCAAAGTTTAGATAGCTGAGCAAGAAGACGAACAGTTTTTCCATTTTGTTATTAAAGAAATTTTTAATGGTATATTACAGACCTTTCTGGAAAAATACCCTGACTTTGCCCCTGTAAAAAAGCATTCCCAAATGTGGAGTGTGTGTATATCTGTGTGAGTTACCTTTTTGCCCTAGGCACATGTCAATTAGACACTAGGCCTTTTTATGTATGTGTGTGTGTGGGGAGACCCAACAATTAATCTTTCCCCAAAAACTCATTACAGTTGTGACCGGGAGTAGACTAGTAAATTGCTCATTACTTTATAATTTGTTCATGATTGTAACCATGTATAAACGAAGAATAAATTTTTACATGATTTTTGCCAAAAAATTTTGAGTTCATTACCTTTGTACCTTTTCCATATCAAAAATTTGGGACCCAGTCTCTGGACCCATTATGTACCTCTGTAATCTGTAAAACTTTTGTAACTTGTCATGATTGTGACCAAATCTATCTGAGTTCATTACCTTTTTAACTTGCTTAGCTATCAAAACTTTGGGGGCCCCGTCCCTGGACCCTTTTGTACCCCTGTAATCTTTTTTACTACCGCCCACAGGATGGGTATGGGGGGACTACCGCCCACAGGATGGGTATGGGGTGCATAATAAAGATATTAAACTAACTAACTTCAAAATTGGAGTATGGAGCAGTCGCTTATATTCAGTTAATCAATTTCTCTTTCATGTCTAAGGCAAAAGTGGCTCCAATTAAAGCACATACATTACCTGTTGGAATTGACGCCCTTTTTGCTAATTAGCAATTGAAAGAATAAATTGCGGAGATAAATATTAGCGACACTGTGATTTGGTCTGATAATGAGGTGTCCTTACAATGGTTTCTAAGGGAAACAGTGAGATTTTACTACAAAACAAAGTCGCTGAAATTAATCAAATGAAAAAATGTAAAGTTTGGGCGCATTTATTAACATTTAATCATATATACCTGGTAACGAGAATGCAGCTGATTTTTTGTCACGGGGTTTAAATTTGATAAATATGTGAATACTGTATATGGCAAGGGACCGAGTTGGTTGGAAAAGAATTGGCCTTTAAAAAAGGCACATATTGCCCGTGAAATTCTGTGACCACTGTCAATAATTTGCCCCTCATTGCTATTGTTTTAAATAGTTTTTTTTCTTTACCCAAACTAATTAATGTAACATTACTAGATGAAATTAAAATGTTAAAAAAGGGAAAAATTGTAAAAAGGGTTTAATAATAGATCAATTAGGGCTATAATTAGATGTAATTAGGGGTAAAAGGGAGGTTACAAAATGTTGAATTGTGAATATGTATTGTATCCCATCTATACCAAAGCCCATTCTCTGATCATTTTAATTTTAAGGGGTGTAAAAAATTTTAAGGCAAGGTGGAGTATAAAAAAAATTTTAATTGTCGGCCATCCCCGCCCGTGTGGAAAATTTTGATTTTTCCCAAATTCACAGTGTAAATTTGAATAATATAATAATTGGTATTAAAATGTGATTGATTTGACCCTTCGAGAAATTTCAGTGAGGGGGGATGGGGAACCCTACAGGGGACGGAGGTCGCCATAGTGAAGCTGAATGGGGAACACGGTCTGTTAATTGTGTAATGTAATCAGGCGTCATCGAAGTTCGTTGGTGTATATCGAACCGACCCATAATTTAAAAATTTCTGCCCGCCCCGCTGAAGAATTGGATAGTGGGAAAACCTAACAATTCGGCTACAAGGATGGAACAATGGGGGACCCCGATTCTTCAAGCAGCACACCTTAGCTAAGTCCCACCTATAATGAAGAGTTTTGAGTTGGACATCATAAACTCTGCTATTGGTTGATTGGGGTGTGTTACACATAAAATGTGTGATCCAGTAATTAAATGGTAAGTGGAAAAGTTTTTTTCTAATAACACCATTGTATTCTATGTATTTACTATCTAGTTATATTCTATGTTCCCACAAGTAAACCAAAATATAGTCCAAAATTTTAATTTCCAAGTAGCTGGTTTTAATTTTTAATTATTAATTTAATGTCAAGTCTAGTTTTTTAAATAGTTGTGGAAAATTTTGGGGTTTTTTCCGAAAGGTTATACTCGATACCCTTTTCAATGTGAATATTCTTAATGTGTGGCTGTTTTTCGTAGAACGAGGTAAACGATGGGGCCTGGATATAATGGAGATGGAAATCGGCGTTTACTACGACCAAATCGCGGTTAATGGTCTCTCTTCACAATAGTAATTTTTGGAATATTCGGGGGGGATTTGGGAAATTAAGCCCAAGAAACTATAAAAAAGAGTGATAATGTTTAAACAGTGAGCGCGCCGTCAGGGGGTGTTGAGGCGGAAATGTCGTCGATTCGATCAATTTTAAGGGGAGTAAATTAATGGGACAATAAACCGCGGTGAATAGTTTTTAAAGTGTTGCGTATTAACTCTAATAAAGGGGGGTATAGTGAGAGGATAGAATCACTACCCCCCCAAACCCACTAAATAACGCCCGGTCTCGGGGTAAAAAGTTAAAGGGGATCACTCTTCTCTTGACTCTCGGGAAAACCACCATCATCATCGTCTTGCCGGAAGAATAATCTACTGAGCAGGCCCCGAGACCCGTCGAAGAATGCGAAAAGAATGTTGTTTTTTCCCCCCTTAAATTTTTGTTTGAAACCCGCTGGCCAGTAGGTATGTTGGGATAATTTGGGTTTACGGTGGGAATGATAAGGGGGATCTTCAAGGAACACTGGCATGGAAAAAGGGTGGGATATTGTTTCTTTTTCCTCCTTCTTCCCAATCAGTCAGACCTAAACCTTACGCCCAAAAAAATTTAAAATACCGTAACCATTGGTTTTACTCATTTTTAATCTGGAAAAGGATAGTGGGATTTAGGTGAAATATCGGGGGGCCCCCTTAAATGTGACCAGGAGGGGGCAAGTTTTCTCACACCCTCAAGGGGGGGAACCCGGGAAAATTATACTAGTGGTCCCCCCGGGGTTATTTTTTTGTAAGTGGGGTGAAGCCCAGACAGGTAATCTTTAATTCCCCACCCCCGTTGGTCCGGCCGGGGTGATTTAATTAATATTATTGAATTAATTATTTAATAAAAGGACTGATTGTAAAATAGTATAGCGAACAGATTAATTAATTGTGGGGTGTGTAATTTAGTCCAATTAATTACTACCCACGTGGAGATTTTGAAATGGGTTTGATAATCACCTTTATAAACAATTTTTTAATTTTACATCAGTGGTTAAATCCTAAAATGGCGGCCCCGATGAAGCTGCTGGGAGTGTCAAGCCCAGGGATCTTAAAGAAAGAAAGCCTCGTTACAAGCTGAAAAGGGTCATTTAAAAGGCCTCAATAAGTGCAGGGAGTTCATGGATCAGATACGGGGGCCCCCAAAATTTTAAAATTTATTTAGACTCCTTAGGTAAATATAGTCAAGTTGTGGTTTGGAATATGAAAAGGACCTTATGGAAATTGTACAAAAATGAAAATGAAACACTGTTTGAGCAATATTATGAATGGAGGAACATATTCTGTCCTGTAAAACTAGGGCTTTCCAGTGCAAAGAGTAGATAACTTAGTGGGCCACCTCGCACAGTAAATAAGATGTCCCTCCCCAAACTCCCGGGTACAATTGCTGTCTTTCCCAGCCAAGACAGCGGGAGGGGGTCCTTTTTTTAAAGGGAATGGTACATGATAGGAATGATCTTGAACTTTTAATGTTGATTTATTTAAAGGGAAAATTGGGGGGAGGCCCTCTTTCCCGTTCGGCCCTTTCCCCCCTATAAACGACTCTTATACAGAAGCTGTTAGTCTGTTAAAAGTACCTATGGGGGGGCAGCGAGACTGGATCTAATAACTGAGCGGTTAAATTTAAAACTCCAGAGCACAACAAAAAACTTCAAAATTTGGATTAAACTAAAGCACCCTCAAAATCTTGAGTAATAAACATAATCTGGAGGTGATTGGGTTTTTGGGGGGATCAACCCAATTGAACCATGCGATAAGTGGTTTCCCCCAAGTATCATAAAGGGTTTTTTGGGTTGGAGGAAATAAGGGTTGGTTTCAAAAATTAATTGTTCATTCAAACTAAGCCCCCCCCCTTTAAGAATACCCGGCTTGGCGCGAGTCATCAATAAGTTCCCCAAAGGGAAAAATTATCCCAATGTAATAGTTACAACCCACCCTAAAAAAGGGGTTTGTTGGCACATATCAAGTGACAGGGAATTGTGGTTCGTCACAACAAGACAGAAAGAATAAACACCCATAAGGGGGAACCCGGGGGGAAAATTGAGCCAAGAGAAAAATTGTTTTCTGTTACGAAATTCTCAAACTCTCCTTATCTATAATTCTTGGGATCGAAATGAAGAGATTGGGGGCTAACCGGGTATTCGATGTCTTGGTAATCATAAGGGGTTTTCCAGACCAAACTAAAACTTGTCCCAAACTAATGGGAGGCACCACATAGTGATGTGTAAAAGGGGGTGTAATCCCAGAATTAGTTCTCCCCCAATACAGTGGCCAGTTTCAGCTAACGTTGAATGGTTTGCTGGGGAGCACACCTGTGTTGGACATGACAGTTAAGGTAAAAGGCGTAAACCAAAACCGTCAGCGTTGTTAGATCAGGGATCCAAAAAAAACTTTTATAAACCAGTTGCCTTAATGGGATGAAAAACGAAGGGGGGGCCCCCCACATTAAAATTGTCGGGTTTTCTTCCCCGTAAAGGGCCCAGTCTATGACACGGTTTATATAAACGTCGGTCTGGGCAAAAGAAGACCCCCAATTAATCAGTAGTCGTGGATAGACTCCGGAGATCTCCCCTGTGGGGTTTTAAAGCCCCACGCAGAGACCCACAGAATAATGTGAAACTGGCACCCTCAGTAGTCAATAATGACTCTGTGGGACCAAAAAAATTTAAAAGGCGCCTTTTGGGCCCTTTTGAAGGGCATGGGAAAAGGTGCGGGGCACTCTTCCAACATAGTGCAGGCCATGTTTTTGGCGGCTTCCCCCCAATAATGAATGACTGGGGGAAAACCCTTTCGTCACTTTTGTCTTATCAAAAAAATCACCCCAGTGTACATATTTTTAATAGAAAAATCGGGAACCGTGCAAAAATTGGGGGAACTGGAAAATTTTGGGGGGTTAATGTAAATGAAGAAAGCCCAGATGTTCCTTCCTCAGGAACAATACCTAAAGGATGTTAAATTAGTCTGGACAATACTTAAACCCCCAAAAATAAACCACCCCCGGAACTACCCCCTAATTACCGGACATGTAATTAAAAGGCCCCCCTCCACAATTTTGGGAAGACCCCCAAATTGTTGCTGCTTAAAAGGGGGGTCATTAAT
>WNWK01029790.1:0-24071 GCA_009830355.1 Cherax destructor
ATTAGCCAAATTACCAATTTCTGATCACTTTATTGGGTAGTTGAAATAGGTACAGTGGGCCCTTGAAAATCGTCCATAATTCGTTCCTGAGAGTCCGCCTATTTTCAAAATGGACGACTTTCAAAACCATTTTCCCCATAAGAAATAATGTAAATCAAATTAATCCGTTCCAGACACCCAAAAGTATTTAAAAAATATTTTTTTTTTTAAATGAAATGTACATTTATCTACACAGAAAACAATTAGATATATAGTATAAAACAGTAATAAATTGACACTTACCGTTATTGAAGAGTTGTTGATGTGTGGAAGAAGGAAGGAGGGGAGAGGAAGGAGGGGTTGCTAGTGTTTGGAAGGGGAATCCCCTTCCATTAACACTTCAGGTACCAAGTCCTTGCCTTCCTGCTACACTCCCTGCATCCCTGCTACACTCCCTGCATCCCTGCTACACTCCTTGCATCCCTGCTACACTCCCTGCATCCCTGCTACACTCCCTGCTACACTTCCTGTATCCCTGCTACACTCCCTACATTCCTGCTACACTCCCTGCATCCCTGCTACACTCCCTGCATCCCTGCTACACTCCCTGCATCCCTGCATCCCTGCTACACTCCCTGCATCCCTGCTACACTCCCTGCATCCCTGCTACACTCCCTGCATCCCTGCTACACTCCCTGCAACACTCCCTGCTACACTCCCTGCATCCCTGCTACACTCCCTGCTACACTCCCTGCTACACTCCCTGCTACACTCCCTGCATCCCTGCTACACTCCCTGCATCCCTGCTACACTCCCTGCTACACTCCCTGCTACACTCCTTGCATCCCTGCTACACTCCCTGCATCCCTGCTACACTCCCTGCATTACTGCTACACTCTTTACCACAGGGCTGGCACTATGAGCTTTCTTTGTGCCCATGGTGGCTTATTTAGCAGTTGCAAGCACTAAAAACAATGGAATAATGACAAAATGTATGGTATGAATGCATGGGTGGCGGTCACTCGCTGGTAAACAATGCCACACTGACGCTCAATGTGGTGTTTATGTGCCCAGGCGGCTGGGAGGCCACCCGGATGCGTTTCAGACGACCGCCTAGTTTTAAGCCAAAGGATGAATATCAAGCCAATATTTTGCCGTAAAAAGTGGCCTATTTTCAAATTCACCTATATATAAGAGAGCCTATTTTCGACGGTCCACTTTATATGGGCAGTTTCTTGTACTCATTCAATTGAATATTTGTTATTTCACAAATATTTCTTGAGTTTGGTCAACTGGAACAATGGAATTTGCCAAAAATAGAGCGCAAATTGGGCAAAATCACCACTGCATAAATATCATTGAGACCACTAACTTTGCGAGAGAGTAATTCCGTAATTTTTCCATCAAATTTCGTACTTTTTGTTTCATTACCTTTGGAAAAATATTCCAAAGGTAATATTCCATAGGCTCCCTGAAGAGCCTATGGAAGTTGTGGAAAGTATTGTGGCATTGGGGAATTGCATGGGGTTGGATGTGATTGGAGAGGATGTGGAAGAGTTGCTGGAGGACCACAATGAAGATCTAACCACTGAAGAGCTGCAAGACCAGCTGCAACACCGTCAAACCAGAACTCCTTGGCATATTACTCTTTATGGTAAAAGAATACAATTTAATAGATGGTTGTACCACTGTGTTGAAAATATAATATCTATGGTACGCACACACTGTGTACGTGTTTGCTGACACGCACACGCCCGGACACGTGTACATGGTTGACATAGTATACACAAGAGCCAGAAACATTTGGTATGCAGAGCCGCGGAGGCTGCGATCATTTTATCTTCAACCCTGAGAGCAAGTCTGAGATCAGGGGTCTCGACCCTGAAAGGGTTAATACACAGACAGAGACTATTATACATTTAATACACAATATTTTTTTTTAACAAACTGGCCGTATCGCACCGAGGCAGCGTGACCTAAAAAGATAAACTTTGGTTTTTCTTTATAAATTTAGTAATTTTACAGGAGAAGGGGTTTCTAGTCTCTTGCTCCCGGCATTTTAGTCGCCTCTTACGACATGCATGGCCTATGGAGGAAGAATTCTTTTCCACTTTCTCATGGAGGATACACAATACGTACAGTGGAACCTTGGTACTCGAATAGCTCCTTTCTCGAATGAAGGTTAGCACTTGACCAAACAAACATGACCTGCCAGAACTTCGCTGTAAACTTTTTTGTGTTTCGCATTTTTTTATGTTATATTATACAGTGGACCCCCGGTTTACGTACTGCGCCAAACTCGAACAATTATGTAAGTGTATTTTTGTAAGTGCTTTTGTATGTGTATTTTTGGGGGTCTAAAAGGACTAATCTAATTTACATTATTCCTTATGGGAACAAATTCGTTTGGTAACGGCACTTGAACAGCATTCTGGAATGAAGTAATTATGTAAACCGGGGGTCCACTGTATATTATTTGTATAAATAAGTCACCATGGGGCCTACGAAGATTAGTGATAACAGCCAACCAAAAACAAAATTGGTTGGGAAGAATTTGTTCGATACTCGAACGGATCGGCGCTCGAATAGCCTTCTGGAATTAATTAAGTTCAAGCACCGAGGTTCCACTGTACAGTGGACCCCCGAGTTTTGGTCATAATTCGTTCCAGAAGGCTGCTTAAGTGCCATTACCGAACGAATTTACTACCTTAACCCTTTGGGGGTCGCGAGGCCCTCTCCCAAACTCGTTCTCAGGGTTGCAAATTTTTCGGGAAAAAAAATTATTTTTTTCTTATGAAATGATAGAGAATCTTTTTCCGATCATAACGCCACCAAAATTATTAAATTTGATGGAAAACTAACAGAATTATGCTCTTGTGAAATTAGCGGTATCGATGACACTTACGCATCGTCGATTTCACCCACTTTGAGCCGTATTTTCGGCAAATTCCAATGTTTCAGTCTACTAAAATTATAGCTATTTCTCTAGAATTCCATTTGTTCTATCAATTGAGTATAAGAAACTGCCAATTTACCGATTCCAACTACCCAATAAGGTGGTCAGAAATTGGCAATTTGGCCAATTTCACACAAATTTCAAAAGATGCCAATTTCAAAATAGGGTCCAGAATAAACGAGACAGACATTCCTGGCACTCAAATAACCTTTTATCTGTTCATTAGTCACGTCTCCATCCCCCTCTTACATTACTTTTGCTTTCCATTTTGAATTTTTATTCTCACAAAAAATAGAAGATTTACTGTTATGTATACAACTGCATCATTGTAAAAATGGTATAAATAATATCAGCGTACTTGTGCAAGAATATTAGACTACCCAGTTGATGTGTATTGGACGCATGGCGTGATTTGTTTACTCTTGAACATCGGCAAAAATCGAACATTTTCGCTACTTTGCGCTCAGTTTCAAGGTACATATATCATCCATTCTATCAAATGAGACTAAGAAAACGAGAATACAAGCATAAATACTATACGAAAATAGACTGCAAAGTCGCTGTTTTGAACCAAAAACATGGTCAGAGTTTTTTTTTCCTCATGCACTGTGTGGTGCAGGATTTTTTTTATACTGCGCACACTGACCGCACAGACCCATTTTCTCACATCTAGGCCTACCAGCCTGTTTCCACTTGATTTGAGGGCGCTAGAATTTAGGCGTACTAGTACGACAAAAACCCTGGTGCGTAAGCCGTACTAGTATGGCCGAAACCCTCAATGGGTTAAGGAATAATGTCAAGTAGGTTAGTCCATTTCAGACCCCCAAAAATACACTTACAAAAGCACTTACAATAATACACTTACATAACTGTTCGAGTTTTGAGGTGACCGAAACTCGGGGGTCCACTGTATTATCATTATAAAATATGCTGATAAAGTAACAGGAAAGAGTTTTTACCCTACTTTTAATTCTTTGTTTCTATTGCTTGTTGATGCAGAAGTGCTTTGAGATGGTCATTTAGTTGGCAGCACAGTAGATGACCTTGGTTCCTGTGTTTTATCAACTGACTCGACTCGTACATTTTATCACACGACACTACCACACGGTTTACCATACAATTTTCTTTTTTATAATAGTGAAATTCTTTGTTTTATTGCTTGTTGATAAAGAAGTATTTGGAGAATTTTTGTGAGCAGTCAGCAGCAAATATAATACAATACAATTTTATTTCATTGCTCATGTACATAGGTTTTTATTACAATCATAAATTGAAGTGCTAGGAGAGCCTCTGGCATGCCATGGCATTAGGGGCAGCTTAATCTAATTGCTTATAGACTATGAACATAATATTAGAGAAATTGAGTGAGTTTGTATTGTTAAATCGTTCAAATTATGATATGATGATAATACAGTAGAACGTCATTTACCACGATAGTTACGTTCCTGAAAAAGTCGTGTTAGATAATTTTGTCTTAAATAATTAACAACTTATGGGAAAAATAGGGTTACGTGTCTGAGAGTCCCCAAAAAGCCAAACAAGTTTTTTTAGACCAACAGATCTTGCAAAAATTGAAGGCGAATATGTAATTTTAGTTCATTGTCATGATCTATTACTGCTTAAGACTACAAATGCAATAGAAATAATAGTATTTCTTACCTTAAATTGTGGGTAATGATGTTTGTGGATGGTAGTGAAGAGTGGATATGGATGGTGTGGCCCTACTGAGCTGAGGTGGATATCTAATTGTAGTGCATTGTCATGATCTATTACTGCTTAAGACTACAAATGCAATAGAAATAATAGTATTTCTTACCTTAAATTGTGGGTAATGATGTTTGTGGATGGTAGTGAAGAGTGGATATGGATGGTGTGGCCCTACTGGGCTGAGGTGGATGCTTGTTGGTTGTCGGTAGAAGTGGATGGTAGAGGTTCTGGTGCTGAAGTCGATGGTTGTATTGCAGTGTGCATAAATTCTGTAATGGATCTCTGGGCTTTTTTATTCCGCATTACATTATACAGCTGACGGTAAGGCATCATCAGCTGGTCTAGACCCCGTTTCAAAGCCCTGCTTCTAGCTTTGTCAGGATCCTCTTCAGTGAAAAAGTCTGCAACTTTACCAATAATATGGAACTGCTCACGTAACTGCTGCAATGTTAACTCTTTTTCTTCAGGTTCTTCTTCATCTTCTGTTATCTCCCTCCCTTGCATCTGTGCATCGAACTCTGCCAACATTTCCTCTGGACTCCTGTCTTCATCATCATCATCTTCTAAGAGTTCATTCACATCATCTTCATTCATATCTTCAAAACCATCACCTGGTAATATTCTTGCCAGCTGAACAATTTCCTGAACCTGACTCTCAAGCAAGGGAAAACCAGTGAAAGAATTAACTACAGAAGGCCATAACTTTCCCCAGCCTGCATTTAATGTTGATTGGGGCACTTCATTCCATGCACTTCTAGCATAGCTGATGGCATCTGCAATGTTAAATTTACTCCAGAAGCTTGGTACTGCCAGGTTGGAGTCAGAGTCCATTGATGCAACTAGTTTTTTATAATTTTTTTTGTGTAGTTACACTTGAATGTCTGAATAACTCCCCGGTCCAGTGGTTGTATCAGAGATGTTGTATTTGGAGGTAAAAATACAACTTTTATATGTGGGGTCACATCCAGCAAAGCTTGTGGATGAGTACGGGAATTATCAAGAATGAAGAGAGCCTTGAATGCAAGGTTCTTGGTGTGCAGGTAAAACTTGACTTCAGGAATAAAGTGATGCTTAAACCAGTCAATAAATATTTCCTCTGTCATCCATGCTGACTGGTTTGACTTCCAAATTACTGGTAAGGTGTTTTTATCCACACCTCTCAAAGGACGAGGAGTCTTAGAGCGGTAAATAACCATGGGCTTACACTTGAAATCACCTGATGCATTACCGCAAAGGAGCAAGGTGAAGCGATCCTTTGCTGCCTTGAAGCCCGGTGCACTTTTCTCTTGCTGACTGATAAAAGTTCGTGTTGGCATTTTCTTCCAAAAAACACCTGTCTCGTCAGCATTAAAAACTTGCTGTGGCTCATAGCCAACCTCGGAAATAAGTTCCTGAAATTCAGCAGGGAAATTACTTGCTGCTGTATGATCAGCTGAAGCACTTTCACCAGAAAACTTAATATTATGTAACTTATTATGCAACTTAAAGTTCTTCAACCAGCCTGTGGTAAACATACACTCGTTTTCAGGCCTACCTTCCTTATCACACACTGCTTTAAACAACTGTAAGGCCTTTTCCCTAATTAAGAGAAAACTAAGTGGTACACCTTTCTTTGTTTTCTGTTCGATCCACTCAAGCAACAAGTTTTCAGTTTTATTTAGATGTTGGGACCTACGTGTCATTCTTTTCATGAGGTCACATTTTGGGTTATTCATTACACAAGCTCGTATATTTGCCTCATTCTTCCTAATCGTACGAACTGACGCTTCATTAAGGCCATAGGCCCTCACTATATCCCTCACACGTGAGCCACTCTTAAGCTTATCTAATACAGTGGACCCTCGGTTAACGAATACCCCGGAAATCGTGCAATTATGTAAGTATAATTTTGTAAGTTCTTGTGGAAGTGTATTTTTGGGGGTCTGAAATAGACTAACCTACGTGAAATTTTTCCTTAAGGGAGTAAATTCGTTCGGTAATGGCACTTGAGCAGACTTCAGGAGTGAAGTTTTTACGAAACTCGGGGGTCCACTGTATCTCGATTTTCTTTGAAATTCCTAGACTTGAACGCTTAAACTTTTTCTTGTCACTTGCTGGAACACTTGTATGCTTACTGGGTGCCATGATTTCTTGGTATATTTATCAAAATGCAATGAAAATCAGGAAATGAATGTAAATAAACACAGCGAGCTTCCCGATACTTATCGTCCTGAACGTGTACGAACCAAACTGAACGCTGGGAGGGATGCGTGGGTGGGTGAGGGTGGCGGGGGATGGCACAAGGACTCCCCCACTGACTCAATGGTTTAACCCACCGCGGGCGACCGCGCGCTAAAAAATTTTCCCCTCCTGCTGAACCGTGTAATATCATCTTTACGTCTTTGTGTTGCAAAACTTAAATCGTGCAATACCGGTAACGTGCAACATAATCTTGTGCTAAATGACGTTCTACTGTACATTGTTCATTAAAAAATGATGATAGACATTGTAACAAGTGTTTAGTAGGATGGAACATAATAGTAAAAATTAAATTATCTTAACCCTTTCGGGGTTTTGGTCGTACTAGTACGGCTTACGCCCTGGGGTTATGGACGTACTAGTACGCCTAAATTCTAGCGCCCTCAAATCGAGCAGAAACAGGCTGTTAGGCCTAGATGTGATAGAATGGGTCTGTGCGGTCAGTGTGCGCAGTATAAAAATTCCTGCACCACACAGTGCATAATAAGGAAAAAAAAACTGACCGTGTTTTTGGTTTAAAACAGCGACTTTGCAGTCTATTTTCGTATGGTATTTATGCTTGTATTCTCGTTTTCTTAGTCTAATTTTATAGAATAGATGATATATTACAGAAATAGAGATAATTTTGACTGGTTTCACGATCACAAGTACCTTGAAACTGTGCGCAAATTAGCGAAAATGTTCAATTTTGGCCGATGTTCAAGAGTAAACAAATCACACCATGCGTCCAATACACATCAACTGGAGAGTCTAATATTCTTGCACAAGTGCGCTGATATTATTTATGTCATTTTTACAATGATGCAGTTGTATACATAACAGTAAATCTTCTATTTTTTGTGAGAATAAAAATTCAAAATGGAAACCAAAGTAATGTAAGAGGGACCTGGAGACGTGACTAATGAACAGAGAAGATGTTATTTTAGTGCCAGGAATGTCTGCCTTGTTTATTATGGACCCTATTTTGAAATTGGCATCGTTTGAAATGTGTGAAATTGGCCAAATTGCCATTTTCTGACCACTATTTTGGGTAGTTGAAGTTGGTAAATAGGCGGTTTCTTGTACTCAATCGATAGAAGAAATGGAGTTCTAGCGAAATAGCTATAATTTTAGTAGACTGAAACATTGGAATTTGCCAACAATAGGGCTCAAAGTGGGCGAAATCGCCGATGCGTAAATGTCATCGATACCGCTAACTTCGTGAAAGCATAATTCCGTTAGTTTTCGATCAAATTTCATAATTTTTGTGGCGTAATGATCGGAAAAAGATTCTCTATCATTTCATAAGAAAAAATAATTTTTTTTTTAAAGTCTTGGACCCTGAGAACGAGTTTCGGAGAGGGTCCTTGGACCCCCAAAGGGTTAAGGAAAATAACATTGAGCATTTTTGAGAGTAATTTACAGTTTGAGTGTTTAGTTTAGGGTGATTAGGTGGTAACATAATTGTAAAAATTTAAATTATTTTATAGGAAAATAACTTTGAGCATTTTTTAAAGTAATTTACAGTATGAGGTTTTAGTTTAGGGTGAGTTGGTGGTTTTTGAGAAGAGTCTTAAATTAATTTTCAGACAAGGTTATTTTAGTATTTCCTGGTAATGAGTTCCAGATTCTGGGGCCCTTTGTGTGCATATAATTTTTACATAGGTTGCTATGGACACGGGGTACATCAAAAAGTGATCTGTGTCTTGTGTTGTGGTCATGGGTCCTATTAAGGTTGGTGAGGAGAATTTTGAGTGGAGGGTTTATATTAGAGTGTAGAGTTCTATGTATGTAGTAGGCACAAGAATAAGTGTGAATGTTCTTTATGGTAAGTAGTTTTAGGCTTTTGAATATTGGTGGAGTATGCTGTCTAGAGTGGGAATTTGTTATCATTCTGACTGTAGCCGTTTGCTGGGTTATGAGTGGTCTAAGGTGATTTAATGTTGTTGATCCCCATGCACAGATTCCATAAGTGAGATATGGGTAGATGAGCGAGTGATATAGTTCAAGGAGAGCTGATTGAGGCACATAGTAGCGTATCATAGATAATATGCCTACTGTCTTTGAGATTTTCTTGGAAATTTGTTGTATGTGTGTTTGGAATTTAAGGCTACTGTCAATGTGGATTCCTAGGAATTTTCCCTCTGTGAGTCTTGTGATGGGTGAACCGTTGAGTGTTATGTTAAGTGGAACATTTGTAACTCTTTCCAAACTGTATAAAGTAGGTCTTGTCAGTATTTAGAGTAAGTTTATTAGTCATCATCCATGTTGATATTTTCTGTAATTCGGCATTAACAGTATTAGCCAGTATGACTGGATTTGGGTGAGAGAAGACATATGTTGTGTCATCTGCAAATAATATGGGTTTGAGTAGTTGTGATGCATTAGGTAGGTCATTGATGTAAATGAGGAATAAGAGTGGACCCAGTACACTTCCTTGAGGGACTCCGACTGTAATTTGTTGTGTGGAAGAGTTTGCTCCATTTGTGTACACGTATTGGCTTCTGTTACTGAGGTATGACTTTATGTAGTTGAGTGAGTGCCCTCTTATACCATAGTGTGCTAGTTTTGTAAGCAGTAAATCATGATCGACTGTATCTAAAGCTTTGCTTAGATCAATGAAGATTCCCAATGGAACTTCTTTCTTCTCAAGTGTAGTGTATATTAACTCTAGCATGTGTATAATGGCATCATTTTTGCTTTTGTTGGTCCTGAATCCAAACTGACTGGGGTTGAGTACGTTGTGTGAAACGAGGTAGGAATAGATCTGTCTATGAATTAATTTTTCAAAGATTTTAGAGAGCAGTGGTAAATTAGATATTGGTCCATAATTATACAAGTCTGTTTGATCACCTCCTTTATGGATCGGGGTGACCCTTGCTATTTTGAGAATTGATGGGAATGTGGAGGTTTCAATGGATTTATTGAAGAGTGTTGCAATAATTGGTGACAGTACCTGTGAAGCTTTTTTGTACATAAAAGGTGGTAAGCTATTTATGTCTCCTGCCTTGTTTTTAAGGGTGTTGATTATAAGCGAGACTTCTATTGGTTTGGCAGGAGCTAGGAATAGTTTATTAGGGTAGGTGTTGGCGAGGTAGTCTGTTGGACGTGTGTTCGAGCTTGGGATTTTACTCGCTAGATTCTTTCCTATGGTGGAGAAGGAAACATTAAGTCTGTTTGCTGTCTCAATTGGTGAGAGTAGGGGTTCGTCTGTTTTTATTAATTTGATGGTATTGTTCTTGGATATCTTTTTATTTCCTAGAATTGCAGATAGGGTTTTCCAGGTCTTTTTCATATCACCTTTTATGTTATATAGTCTGTTCTCATAATATAATTTTTTTGACCTTCTTATCAGGCTGGTAAGGATTGATGAGTAGCATTTGGATTGTTCTCTGGTTATTAGACCCCTTCTGTATTGTTTTTCATATTGTCCATGGGGAAGTGGAAAAGAATCTTTCCTCCGTAAGCCATGCGTGTCGTATGAGGCGACTAAGATGCCGGGAGCAATGGGCTAGTAACCCCTTCTCCTGTACAAATCTACTAAAAACGAGAAGAAGAAAAACTTTATAAAACTGGGTTGTCTGAATGTGCGTGGATGTAGTGCGGATGATAAGAAAGAGATGATTGCCGATGTTATGAATGAAAAGAAGTTGGATGTCCTGGCCCTAAGCGAAACAAAGCTGAAGGGGGTAGGCGAGTTTCAGTGGGGAGAAATAAATGGGATTAAGTCAGGAGTATCTGAGAGAGTTAGAGCTAAGGAAGGGGTAGCAATAATGTTGAAGGATCAGTTATGGAAGGAAAAGAGGGAATATAAATGTGTAAATTCAAGGATTATGTGGATTAAAATAAGGGTCGGATGCGAAAAGTGGGTCATAATAAGCGTGTATGCACCTGGAGAAGAGAGGAGTGTAGAGGAGAGAGAGAGATTTTGGGAGATGTTAAGCGAATGTATAGGAACTTTTGAACCAAATGAGAGAGTAATTGTGGTAGGGGACCTAAATGCTAAAGTGGGAGAAACATGCAGAGAGGGTGTAGTAGGTAAGTTTGGGGTGCCAGGTGTAAATGATAATGGGAGCCCTTTGATTGAACTTTGTATAGAAAGGGGTTTAGTTATAGATAATACATATTTTAAGAAAAAGAAGATAAATAAGTATACAAGATATGATGTAGGGCGTAATGACAGTAGTTTGTTGGACTATGTATTGGTAGATAAAAGACTGTTGAGTAGACTTCAGGATGTACATGTTTATAGAGGGGCCACAGATATATCAGATCACTTTTTAGTTATAGCTACAGTGGGAGTAAAAGGTAGATGGGATACAAGGAAAATAGAATCAGTAAGTAAAAAAGAGGTGAAGGTTTATAAACTAAAAGAGGAGGCAGTTAGGGTAAGATATAAACAACTATTGGAGGATAGATGGGCTAGTGAGAGTGTAGGCAATGGGGTCGAAAATGTATGGGGTAGATTTAAAAATGTAGTGTTAGAGTGTTCAGCAGAAGTTTGTGGTTACAGGCGAGTGGGTGCGGGAGGGAAGAGGAGCGATTGGTGGAATGATGTTGTAAAGAGAGTAGTAAGGGAGAAAAAGTTAGCATATGAGAGGTTTTTACAAAGTAGAAGTGATGCAAGGAGGGAAGAGTATATGGAGAGAAAAAGAGAGGTTAAAAGAGTGGTGAAGCAATGTAAAAGAGAGCAGATGAGAGAGTGGGTGAGATGTTATCAGCAAATTTTGTTGAAAATAAGAAAAAGTTTTGGAATGAGATTAATAAGTTGAGGAAGCCTAGAGAACAAATGGATTTGACAGTTAAAAATAGGAGAGGAGAGTTATTAAATGGAGAGTTAGAGGTATCGGGAAGATGGAGAGAATATTTTGAGGATTTGTTAAATGTTGATGAAGACAGGGAAGCTGTGATTTCGTGTGTAGGGCAAGGAGGAATAACATCTTGTAGGAGTGTGGAAGAGCCAGTTGTGGGTGTAGGGGAAGTTCGTGAGGCAGTGGGTAGAATGAAAGGGGGTAAGGCAGCTGGGATTGATGGGATAAAGATAGAAATGTTAAAAGCAGGTGGGGATATAATTTTGGAGTGGTTGGTGCTATTATTTAATAAATGTATGGAAACTATGTTTACTCTTTGAATGAGGTGTGCAGCCTTTGCTTCCCCCCCCCCTTTCCCCGAGTTTATACTCGTTCTTCTGGCCCCCTTCCCAGTTTTCATAACCTTGCATTTGCTGAGGTTGGATTCAAGCAACCACTTCTCTGACTAACTCTGCAGTTTGTCCAGATCCATTTGCAACCTTTCCCCATCTGTTTATATTCTCATTAGTTTTACATCATCAGTGAACAGAGATAAACCTAACTCAACCCCGTCAGGTATGTCGACCACATAAACTGATCCTTGTGGTGCCCCACTTGTTTGTCTTCCCGGGCAATCATTCTTTGTCTCTTCTTCCTATAATAACAATAATAATAATGATAATAATCTTTATTTCTACAAGTACATGTACAAGGTATACAGGCGTAGCTTACATCAATGACATACTACTACATAGAAAGCCGCTTGTTATGCAAAGCATTTCGGGCAAATTAGGTCAGTTTTGTCCCAGGATGCGACCCACACTAGTCGACTATCACCCAGGTACCTATTTTACTGACGGTGAACATTGGACAGCAGGTGTCTTAAGGAAAAACTTCATAATGTTTCCAGCCATACCTTGATCCACCGGTGTACATTCCCAGTTATTCCTGCCTGTTTCTCCAAGTTTTTACCCCAATCTCATGTGTGGTAGAGTATCAAAACCATCAACACATCGACTCCAGGCTGAGGGACTGATTACATCATACTCCTACTCCTATTCCTCTGTTCTCTGTATTGGACTGAAGAAAGGACATAGGCAAGTACTGGTAAGGTGATAGAGGCTAGGACCTTGGGTGGCTTTAAAAAGAGGTTGGACAAATATATGAGTGGGAGGGGCTGGGTTTGATTGGTGTCGTGAGTACGGGAATAAATTCTTAGGTAGTGGTGGTTTTGATAAGGACCTGCCTTGTATGGGCCAGTAGGCCTTCTGCAGTGTTCCTCCATTCTTATGTTCTTATGTTCTTAAGAGGGTAAGGTACCTAGGGATTGGCAGAGAGCGTGTATTGTTCCTTTGTATAAAGGCAAAGGGGACAAAAGAGAGTGCAAAAATTATAGGGGAATAAGTCTGTTGAGTGTACCTGGTAAAGTGTATGGTAGAGTTATTATTGAAAGAATTAAGAGTAAAACAGAAAGCAGGATAGCAGATGAACAAGGGGGCTTTAGGAAAGGTAGGGGGTGTGTAGACCAAGTGTTTACAGTGAAACATATAGGTGAACAGTATGTATTTGGATAAGGGTAAAGATGTTTTTGTGGCATTTATGGATTTGGAAAAGGCGTATGATAGGGTAGATAGGGGGGCAATGTGGCAGATGTTGCAGGTGTATGGAATAGGAGGAAGGTTACTGAAAGCAGTGAAGAGTTTTTATGAGGATAGTGAGGCTCAGGTTAGAGTGTGTAGGAGGGAAGGGGACTTTTTTCCCAGTAAAAGTGGGCCTTAGACAAGGATGTGATGTCACCGTGGTTGTTCAATATATTTATAGATGGGGTTGTAAGAGAAGTGAATGCGAGGGTCTTGGCAAGAGGTGTTGGGCTAAAAGATAAAGAAGCAAATACAAAGTGGGAGTAGTCACAGTTGCTTTTTGCTGATGACACTGTGCTTTTGGGAGATTCTGAAGAGAAGTTGCAGAGGTTGGTGGATGAATTTGGTAGGGTGTGTAAAAGAAGAAAATTGAAAGTGAATATAGGAAAGAGTAAGGTGATGAGGATAACAAAAAGAATAGGTGACGAAAGATTGGATATCAGATTGGAGGGAGAGAGTATGGAGGAGGTGAATGTATTCAGATATTTGGGAGTGGACATGTCGGCGGATGGGTCTATGAAGGATGAGGTGAATCATAGAATTGATGAGGGAAAAGGGTGAGTGGAGCACTTCGGAGTCTGTGGAGACAAAGAACCTTGTCCATGGAAGTAAAGAGGGAATGTATGAGAGTATAGTTATACCAACGCTCTTATATGGGTGTGAAGCATGGGTGATGAATGTTGCAACGAGGAGAAGGCTGGAGGCAGTGGAGATGTCATGTCTGAGGTCAATGTGGGGTGTGAATATAATGCAGAGAATTCGGAGTTTGGAAATTAGGAGGAGGTGCTGGATTACCAAAACGATTGTCCAGAGAGCTGAGGAGGGGTTGTTGAGGTGGTTTGGACATGTAGAGAGAATGGAACGAGACAAAGTGACTTCGAGAGTGTATAAATCTGTAGTGGAGGGAAGGCGGGGTAGGGGTCGGCCTAGGAAAGGTTGGAGGAGGGTAAAGGAAGTTTTGTGTGCGGGGGCTTGGACTTCCAGCAAGCATGTGTGAGCGTATTTGATAGGAGTGAATGGAGGCATATGGTTTTTAATACTTGACGTGCTGTTGGAGTGTGAGCAAAGTAACATTTATGAAGGGATTCAGGGAAACCGGCAGGCCGGACTTGAGTTCTGGAGATGGGAAGTACAGTGCCGGCACTCTGAAGGAGGGGTGTTAATGTTGCAGTTTTATAACTGTAGTGTAAAGCACCCTTCTGGCAAGACAGTGATGGAGTGAATGATGATGAAAGTTTTTCTTTTTCGGGCCACCCTGCCTTGGTGGGAATCGGCCGATGTGTTAATAAAAAAAAAAAAAAAAATTGGTGCTTTTTGTTAATGGATTTAAGGATGCTGGGTGTTAGCCAGGGATTGTTGAGTCTCTTAGCTGTGATCTGTTTAGTTTTTTTAGGGCAATGTTTGTTATAGAGGTGGTGGGTTTTTTTAAGGAAATTATTGATGCATTCATTAGTATCTGAATATGTTTCTATCTCATTATTCCAGTCGATGTTAATCATAGCTGTTATAAAGTTATTAACAGCTGACTCGTTATGTAGTCTGAAGGTAACTTTTGAAATATCTTGGGGAAGATTACCTAGGTTTTTTATGAGAAATGTAGGGTAGTGGTCTGTGGTGTTTTCTGTGATTATGCCTGATTTTAGAGGGGATATAGTGTTAGTCCAGATGTGGTCTAATAATAAGATACTGAGATACTAGTCTCAGAGATTCTTGTAGGTTTTGATATTGTTGGTAGTAATAAGCAGTTGTTCATAGCGTTTGTGAATTCTGTTACCTGTGGGTCCTGGTCATGTAGGAGATTTATGTTGAAATCTCCTGTGAGCAGCAAATGGTCTTTGTTCATGTGTGCATCAGTTATCAGGTTTCCTAATTTTTCACTAAAGTGGTGAATGTTTGACTGTGGTAGTCTGTAGATGTTTATCACTGTGAGGGGTTTTTGCAGGTCTTTTGATATAAATTTAGCTATAATATATTCTCCATGTTCATCCCTTGTGCAAGAGTTATTGATACATTCAAGTTGATCTGAGTAATATATAGCTATTCCACCCCCTCGCTGATCAGTCCTACAGTTGTGTATGGCTGTGTAACCTGGGATGGCATAGACATCTGTAATACTAGGCTTTAGCCAGGTCTCAGTGAGTGTGATGATTGATATATTGGTCTGTAGGGATTGGAGTAGTGCTGTGAGGTCATCATAATGTTTGCTCAAAGATCTAACATTGTAATTAAAGATGGTTATTTTATTGTTGGCTCCGAGTAATGTCTTTGCTTGATCTGCCGTGTAGTAATTACAATTGCTATTGGAATCATGTAAGTCATTTAATAATATGTAGGTTGATATCAGGATCTATGCCTGTAATCATACGATTTAGTGTGATTCTATAACTAGACTTGAGAACAATGGAATATGCTAAACTTAATAATATGATACTAGATTAATTATTCTTACAAACTAATTGGATTATTACAATTTTGAACAATTTTTTTACAGAGATATAGGATATTTGTACAATGTTGATGATTTACTAATTGAACTGGCTAATGAAATTGTTGGAATAGTTACTATGACTAGTATTAACTTGTTTTGGACAATTATTTGAATTCAAAATTGCACTGATTGAAAATTTTAAAATTTTTAAAAGACAAAAAGAGGTAGATGAATGGGAATAACTATTTTAAGAGAATATTGAGATTAATTGTACAAAGTAGAGTGGACTAATAGTAAAAAAGGCTTTAATCAAATTTTAACCCTTTGACTGTCGGAGGCCCCATTCTGAAACTGTCATTCTATGTCGGAAAATTTGGGAAAAAAAAATAAATTATTTTTTCTTATGAAATGATAGAGAATCTTTTCCCGATTGTAATGACACCAAAAGTATGAAATTTGATTAAAAACTTACGGAATTACGCTCTCGCAAAGTTAGCGATGTCAGTGATATATACGCATCGCCGATTTCGCCGACTTTGAGCCCTATTTTAGGCCAATTCCATTGGGACAGTCGATCAAACTCATAGCTATTTCTTTAGAACTCCATTTGTTCTATCGATTGAGTACAAGAAATCACCAATTTACTGATTTCAACTACCCAATAAAGTGGTCAGAAAATGGCAATTTCGCCAATTTCATGCAAAATAAAAAGATGTCAATTTCAAAATAGGGTCCAGAATAAAAATGCAGACATCCCTAGCACTAAAATAAGATGTTATCTGTTCATTAGTCATGTCTTTAGGCCCTCTTACATTACTCTTGCTTTCTATTTTGATTTTTATTCATACAAAAATAGAAGATTTATTGTTATGCAGACTATTGCATTATTGTAAAAACTGTATAAATAATATCTATGCACTTGTGAAAGAATATTAGACTCACCAGTTGATGTGTATTTGACGCATGGTGTGATTTGTTTACTTTTGAACATTGGCAAAAATCGAACATTTCCGCTACTTTGAGCTCAATTTCAAGATCGTTTACATCATGAAACTAATCAAAATCATCTCTATTCCTGTAATATGTTTCCCATTCTATCAAATGAGACCATGAAAAAGAGAATACAACCATAAATACTATACGAAAACACACCTCAAAGACGGCGTTTTAATTAAAAAAAACGGTCGGAGTTTTTTTTCTTCTCATTTTGTACTGCTTGCTGCAGGATTTTTTTTATACTGCGCACACTGACCACACAGACCCATTCTCTCACATGTGGGCCTACCAGCTTTCTCCTGCATGATTTGAGGCCGCTAGAATTTAGGCGTATAAATACGTCCGAAACATTGGCTCGTAAGACGTAAATATACGTCCGAAACAGTCAAAGGGTTAAGTAAAGTGATCACTAATACTGTACAGTGGAACCCCGGTTAACGAAAACCCCGGAAATCGTGCAATTATGTAAGTATAATATTGTAAGTGCTTGTGGAAGTGTATTTTTGGGGGTCTGAAATAGACTAACCTAAATGACATTTTTTCTTAAGGAAGTAAATTCGTTCGGTAACGGCACTTGAGCAGGCTTCTGCAATGAATTTTTTTCGTTAACCGGGGTTCCACTGTATATACAGTGGTACCTCGGTTAACGATGGTCCCTAAACTCGCCCTTTTATGTAAGTTTATTTTTTTAAATGCTTTTGTAAGTGTATTTTTGGGGGTCTAAAAGGACTAGTCTATTTTACATTATTCCTTATGGGGATAAATTTGTTTGGTAATGTCACTTGAACAGCATTCTGGAACGAAAAAATATCGTTAACCGAGGTACCACTGTAGTTAAGGTTTAAAAATGGTAGTGGTAAATATGTATTAAAAAATATAGCAAATACAGTGGTACCTCGAGTTACGATATTTTTTCGTTCGAGAATGCTGTTCAGGTGCCATTACCAAACGAATTTATCCCCATAAGGAATAATGTAAAATAGACTAGTCCTTTTACACCCCCAAAAATATACCTACAAAAGCATTTAAAAAAATAAACTTACATAAAAGGGCGATTTTGGGGACCATCGTAACTCGAGGTACCACTGTAAATGCAATTATAGAATAAGATATACTATATAAAAAGTTACATATACATACTAACTATTGGATTATTACAATTTTGAAAAAAATTTCACAGAGATATAGGATAGTTGTACAATGTTGATGATTTACTAATTGAACTGGCTAATGAAATGGTTGGAATAGTTACTATGACTAGTATTAACTTGGTTTGGACAATTATTTGAATTCAATATTGCACTGGTTGAAATTTTAGAAAATATAAAGACAATAAGAGGTAAATGAATGTAAAGAACTATTTTAAGAGAATATAGACATTAATTGTATAAAGTAGAGTGGACTAATAGTAAAAAGGTTTTAATCAAATTTTAAGTAAATAAAGTGATTACTAATACTGTATATAGTTAAGGTTGGGAAATGGTAATGGTAAATATGTATTAAAAAATATATAGCAAATGGTTACAAATAAAGAAAAAAGATATACAGTAGACCCCTTATTTAGCACGACTTTATGTTGTGCATTTTGGGTATTACGCGATTGAAGAATTGCGGCACATTTTTATCTAACACGACGTAAACCTTATATTACGCGATTCGCTGGAGGGGAAATTTTTTTTGAGCGCGCGGTCGCCTGCGGTGGGTTAAACCATTGAGTCAGTGGGGGAGTCCTACTGCTATCCCCAGCCACCCTCACCCACCCATGCATCTCTCCCAGCGTTCAATTTGATTCATACGTGTACAGGACAACAATAATCAGGAAGCTCGCTGTGTTTATTTACATACATTTTATCATTTTCATTGCATTTTGATAAATCTTTGTACACATAAAAAGAGGTAAACATAAGTCTGACTGACTGACTTGACTGAATGACTTACTGATTTGACTGAATGACTTACTGACTTGACTGAATGACTTACTGATTTGACTGAATGACTCACTGACTTGACTGAATGACTCACTGACTTGGCTGAATCACTTGACTGACTTACTGAATCACTTGACTGACTTACTGAATCACTTGACTGACTTACTGAATCACTTGACTGACTTACTGAATCACTTGACTGACTTGCTGAATCACTTGACTGTCTTACTGAATCACTTGACTGACTTACTGAATCACTTGACTGACTTACTGAATCACTTGACTGACTTACTGAATCACTTGACTGACTTGCTGAATCACTTGACTGTCTTACTGAATCACTTGACTGACTGAATCAATCACTTGACTGACTTACTGAATCACTTGACTGACTTACTGAATCACCTGACTGACTTACTGAATCACTTGACTGACTTACTGAATCACTTGACTGACTTACTGAATCACTTGACTGACTTACTGAATCACTTGACTGACTTACTAAATCACTTGACTGACTTACTGAATCACTTGACTGACTTACTGAATGACTTGACTGACTGAATGACTTAAAGTTAGACACACTAGTACAACCATCGACTTCAGTACGAGAACCTCTACCATCCACCTCAGCCCAGTAGGGCCACAGCATAACTCTCCACTCTCTTTACAATCATCCACAAACATCATTACCCACAATTTAATGTAAGAAATACTATTATTTCTATTGCATTTGTAGTCTTAAGCAGTAATATATCACGACAATGAACTACAATTACATATTCGCCTTCAATTTTGCAAGATCTGTTGGTCTAAAAAAAACTTGTTTGGCTTTTTGGGGACTCCCAGGAACATAACCCTATTTTTCCCATAAGCTCTTCTAATTATCTAACACGATTTTACCTAACACGAGGTTTTCAGGACCGTAACTACCGTGCTAAATGAGGGTCTACTGTATATAAAAGTTACATATACAATGAGGTATGTAGTTGCTTTTAATACAAGAGAATACAAAATAAGTCACACAATCAATTGTGTGAGAAATTTGAGATAGTGAGGTAGCAGTTACTAGGACAATTATGGAATTTACATGCACTAACGTAGTCTAAGGATTTGGTCTCTGAGATTGGTCAGTCTCTGTAAGATTAGCATCTCGAAGGAAGTTGGACAGTTCATTTTCATTCGTGATATAGTAAACACGGCCTACATTTGTTTTCCTTACTAGAATTTTCCCATCCCGTGTGAAGCACTGGTGGATTTTGTCATTATTCTCACGTTTAAGTTTTCTTACTCTGTATAGGAGGTTCTGACGTTTTTTGTGAGACACTCATAAACATCTTTTTTTGCATTAATAGATGAACTTATTAGATCGTTTTTCCTGTCTTTCGTGTGAAATCTAAGCATAACACTTTGTTTTCTACCTTGGTTACCTTGTAATCGTGATTCTGTTATCTCTGATGCTGACACTATTACATTTAAGTGGTCTTTTATGGTCTGAAAAGTAGCATCTTTGCAGTTGGTATGATTTATGTCACTTGGAAAGAGTGAACTGCTAATTATTACCGAGTTAGATAACTTATCTTGCTCAGTTTTATCTTCTTGGTTAGTAAAGTATTCGTTCAGCTGGGTATCCATGTTAGTCTTCCAGTCCTTGACTGCATCTTCAACCTTCGTGTTTAGGGATGTTATTTGCTCTGTATGGCTGGCTATGACTGATTGGAGGGTCTTTCCAAAATCAGCCATTCCAGCTGATGTAAACTTCTGTTCAAAGCTGAGGATCTTGCTTTCAAGGTGAGCTAACTTAGTTTCATGTTTAGATAGTGTTGTACGAAGATTCATGTTTTCCTCAGTTAGGGTGGTGATGTATGACTTAAGAGTGACAGGATCATTTGTCATACCTGAGATCATTTCAGATGGGTCAAATCCTCTGAAGGCAGTGTGGTTTGAGGGAGATTCACTCCTGATTGGTGTTGTTGCTGTCACGTCGCCTTGGATGCTGGTTGAGTAGGGTGAGGGAGAGTCAGCCATTGTTGTTGTTGATGAGTCGCCTGGGGTGGTGGTGGGGGGGTGGATGAGGCACCGGCGTCCTGCTGGGTAGTCAAGTGAAATAGTCGAGTTCTTGGTGATTTCTTGTTGTTCTTTTTGTTGCTTCTTCTGTTATTAGGTCTCATAGTAGTACAGGTTGTTGTAGTTAAGACGGAGAAGCTATAGTTGCTCAGAGCTTGGGGTAGGTGTTCGTCTGGCAGCAGGCTATGCTTTGGGTTTGGATGGCAGTCTCCACTTAGATTGGCAATTTTTTGAGTTGATGGTCTCACTGTTGATATTCTTGGGTCATTCTGGGTTCTATGTGCGTTAGTGCAATAGTACTTGCAATTAGGCCATCATAGAAGCGTTGATGGGCTCTGGCTGGAGAAAAATTAACAGAGCTTGGGTGCCACTGCTGCCGTTGCCACTGTGACTGTACTAGCTGTGAGCTGTCAGTTTTACATTTTATCAGTTGATGCTCTCATACAGTGAATCAGCTGACAACAAACAATGCATTGTATACAATTTAGTTGAAATAGGTAAATGGGCAGTTTCTTGTACTCAATTGATAGAACAAAAGGAGTGCTAGCGAAATAGATATGAATATAGCCAACTGGAACAATAGAATTGGCCCAAAATAGGGCTCAAAGTGGGCAAAATTGATGATACATAAATATCGGCGAGAGCATAGTTCTGTAAGTTTTCCATCAAATTTCATACTTTTTGGTTTCACTACCATCAGAAAAAGATTGTCTGTCATTGGCTTCATATCAAGAAGTATAAATAATAGAAGTCCTCAGGTTGTTCTTCAACTCTATATATCTTTGGTTAGGCCTCATTTAGATTATGCTGCACAGTTCTGGTCACCGTATTACAGAATGGATATAAATGCACTGGAAAACGTACAAAGGAGGATGACAAAGTTGATCCCATGTATGAGAAATCTTCCCTATGAGGATAGACTGAGGGCCCTGAATCTGCACTCTCTAGAAAAGCGTAGAATTAGGGGGGATATGATTGAGGTGTATAAATGGAAAACAGGAATAAATAAAGGGGATGTACATAGCGTGCTGAAAATATCCAGCCAAGACAGGACTCGCAGCAATGGTTTCAAATTAGAAAAGTTCAGATTCAGGAAGGATATAGGAAAGCACTGGTTTGGTAATAGAGTTGTGGATGAGTGGAACAAACTCCCGAGTACC
The DNA here is from genome assembly GCA_009830355.1 of Cherax destructor. NCBI lineage: Eukaryota > Metazoa > Arthropoda > Malacostraca > Decapoda > Parastacidae > Cherax > Cherax destructor. The sequence goes on from WNWK01029790.1 coordinate 21,869, forward strand.
GTCATAGATGCTAAGACGTTGTGTAGTTTTAAAGATAGGTTAGATAAATACATGGGTGGGTGTGGGTGGGTGTGAGTTTGGACCTGACTAGCTTGTACTACCAGGTCAGTAGCTGTACTAATTCCTTAAGTGGAAGTGACCTGACCAGGTGGTCGGCTAGATAATTATATGAGTGGGTGCGGTTGGGTGTGAGTTGGTCCTGACTAGCTTGTGCTACTAGGTCAGATGTAGTGCTCTTTCCTTAAGTGAATGTAACCTGACCTGGCTGGGTCGGGGCATTGGCTTAAGCCGTTGGAGATTTGGACCTGCCTCGCATGGGCCAGTAGGCCTGCTGCAGTGTTCCTTCTTTCTTATTTCATAATTTTTTTTTTTTAAATTCCTCAACACTGAGAGCAAGTTTGCGAGCAGGGGTCTCGACAATGAAAGGGTTAAAAGCAGCATTTATGTAAACACAAAATACATCAGACTGATTCAGAGACGTTTTCTGCTGCATCACCATCCATCACCTCTTACCTGTTGTGATGGAGTATGTAGGTTCATGTTACGCTTTTTACTGCGTAACATAAATAAAAGTCATGGCTCCTAAGGGTAAACAACCTGTCTAGTCTAAGGGCATTTAAATTAATTCACATAAACCAACCTAGGGCCAGCTTGTTCCTTCACATTAAGTGTGGAGTCAATAGTTATTAACAGGAAGGGCACAAAAACTAACATATATAAAAATATAATATATTAATAGTAAACTTACATATACAGCATACAACCTATTCTATATACAAAATCACACACCAATACATTTTTACTCACTCACTTTAGCTCACTAGCACACTGCTACTAATGAGTAAAACTAAATACAGTGGACCCCTGAGTTTTGGTCATAATTCATTCCAGAAGGCTGCTCAAGTGCCATTACCGAACGAATTTACTCCCTTAAGGAATAATGTCAAGTAGGTTAGTCCATTTCAGACCCCCAAAAATACACTTACAAAAGCACTTACAATATTACACTTACATAACTGTTCAATTTCCAAGGTGACCGAAACTCAGGGGTCCACTGTATATACAGTGGACCCTTGAATTTTGTGATTAATCCGTTCCAAAGAGTCTGCCGAAATTCAGAATTCACGATTTTCAAAACTATTTTCCCCATAAGAAGTAATGTAAATCAAATTAATCCATTCCAGACACCCAAAATTATTTAAAAAATATTTTTTTTTACATTAAATGTACATTTATCTACACAGAAAACAATGAGACATGAAGTATAAAACAATAATAACTTGACACTTACCTTTATTGAAGAGTTGTTGATGTGTGGAAGACGGAAGGAGGGGAGAGGATGCAAGAGTTGCTATTGTTTGGAAGGGTAATCCCCTTCCATAAAGACTTCAGGTAACAAGTCCTTTTCCGGGGTTACTTCCCTTCTTTGTTTTTTAATGCCACTAGGACCAGCTTGAGAGTCACTGGACTCCTGTCGCTCAAAAAATTGTTCCAGAAAGGTCTGTTTCTGGCGTTTCTTTAATATTTCCCTAAAATGAGACAAGACATTGTCATTGAACATGTCGCATACACGGCCTGCAACAGCTTTGTCAGGGTGATGTTCCTCCACAATTCTTTCCATCCTAGTCAACATTGCACACATCTTAATCTCTGAAGAAAGCAACTTCTTCCCTCTCACTTCCTCCTCCTCTGAAGCAATTTCCTGAGCTCTGGTCAGTTGTTGTTGCAGAATAACCCTTTGACTGTTTCGGTCGTATATACAGTAGATCGTCATTTAGTTACGTTCCTGAAAATGTTGTGTTAGATAATTTCGTGTTAGGTAATTAAAAGAACTTATGGGAAAAATAGGGTTACGTTCCTGTGAGTCCCCAAAAAGCCAAACAAGTTTTTTTAGACCACCAGATCTTACAAAAATAAAAGTGAATATGTAATTGTAGTTCATTATCGTGATGTATTATGTTGTTTTTACTGCTTAAGACTACAAATGTAACAGAAATAATAGTATTTACCTTAAATTGTGGGTGCTGGTGTTTGTGGATGATTGTGAAGAGAGTGGAGAGTTATGCTGTGGCCCTACTGGGCTGAGGTGGATGGTAGAGGTTCTGGAACTGAACTCGATGGTTGTACTGTCTAACTTTAAGTCACTCAAGTCAGTCAGTAAGTCAGTCAAGTCATTCAGTAAGTCAGTCAAGTCATTCAGTAA